>JADWOT020000002.1:16079573-16110961 GCA_036345935.2 Taenia hydatigena | reverse complement strand
TTCATTCATTCATTCATTCATTCATTCATTCATTCATTCATTCATTCATTCATTCATTCATGTCATGCTAAACACGCACCAGTGCTCTCTCCTACTTACCAAACACCACCTAACCTAAGGCCCCAATACTTATATCTCACTAGTACACCTACTGCTTCCCTCCCTCCCTACTCGCTACTACTTATACACTGCTAGTAGACCTCTATTGCTCCTACGATATTCCCTTTCTCCCTCTCTCCCTCTTTCCTCCTTCCTTTTCTCCCTTTATTTCTGGTAATCACTTCTCATTCATTACCTCCAACTTTGCTTCCATCGCATTCCTCCATTCATTCATTCATTCATCCAAGCATTCTCATCCTTTCTTTCTTTCTTTCCCATTCCCTCCTTCCCGCATTCCACATTACACTTCCACCCCGTTGCTTTCCCTTTCTCTTGGTTACCGGCCTCGGGTCCTGCGATTCCTCCTACAACCTCAGTAAAGACTTCAAACACTTCAAGCCCATCACAAGTGCCCCTCAATCACTTTCAACCAAAAAAACACATTCATTTTCCCACCTTTTCAAATTAACCTCACATCGTCAGCCAAATAAAACAATTTCACCCCTAATACCACTCACTACTGTTGCACTCACTCACTCACTCACTCACTCACTCACTCACTCACTCACTCACCCCCGTCCACAACTACTCAATTAATACGCCTCTACTTACAACTTACAAGTAGACGCACCACTTTGCCTCCTCCCCTCTACTTATACGTTGCTAGTAGACTTCTTCCCTCCCTCCTTCCTCTTTCTCCCTTCACTTCAAGTTATGCCTTTTCTTTGATCAGCACTACTTCTACTACCACAGCATTCATTCATTCACGCACTCCCACCATCCTCATTCTCTCCATTTCCCCCTACCTCCCTCCCTCTCTCATTCCTTCATTCCTACTTCCATTGCAGGTGCAGCACCATCCTCTCCCTTTTTTCACTTACCATTCTTCTCTCTCTCTCCTTCTTTCTTTCTTTAGTAGTAGGATTGCTGTTGCTCTTCCCCTTCTCCAAATCACCATCTCTTTCAATCACTCGCATAATAATCAATCGCTTCAGCAATACATTTCAACAGCCTCTCTATTAATTAACCAATCGCTTTATCATTACTACTCCACAACCAATAACTAACTGCGCCTACCTAACCAACGCATATCAACATGCTCTCGGGACACTTCGTATTTTGTGCTCCTCCAATCTATGCCAAATAGCCAACCTCAATGTTTCAAATTGATTGGGCTGTCTGTAGCCTCCTCAGGGCAACGTCGCTACTTCATATTCCACAAAGAAAGCCTATCGTTCATTTTGTCCACCCACACCTCTTCTGCGGCTGGCTAAGCTCAATCAATCAATCAATCAGTTACCGTAAGTATGCCGTAAGTACGTTCCTTCTCATTTTGCATTGAAATTGGCAAATTTCCGTACGGTTCCCCCTCTGTCAGCCCAACAGCATTTGGCGAAGATGAGGAGTGGGGAGGGCGATTCAGTCGGAATGCCCGAGAACTGAAGCCTGGGCGATGTTTCATCACTTCGAGGTGGCATCCGCCTGGTTATCTTCAACTTTGTGGCCACCTAACTTACTTGTTCCTCCACATTTTTTTCTTTTTGCCTGCTTAGTATGCTACTTAGTGAAGGCGCTGGCTTTGTTTTAGTGTACAATCGCTCGCAGAAGCCGCATCCGCCAATACGGATAAAAAATGTCCGCGTGTGCATGACCGGGGTGGGAGATGAGGATGATGAGGACAAGGCTATTGATAAATTGCAGTTGTACTTGTTTATGTACGCATTTATGCTCTCAATACATCTCGCTTTTTTCCACTGACCCGCTCTCACGTGTCTGATGTTCTCGCGGGGTGCGATATGTTGTATCTGCACTAGATGATAGCGGTTTAATGGAAATGACTTGATGGTCCGTGACTAGGAGGAGGCGGTTATGCTTTCACCTGGGCTTCTCCTTCTCTTCTGCTTGTGATGGTTTTTGCAACTTTCTTGTTTGTGTACATGAATTGTAAGCGAGGGTTTGCATTACTGCGCTACTGTGCTCCTCCTCCGCTGACCAACGCCCCTGGCCGTTTGGGTGCCGACGATCTGCAGAAGTCTCCCGCTGAGGCGGTTATTCGTTAAGCCAAATAACGGTTATGGTGAAGACCATCTCTTCATCTGTGAATTGTGGGCTACTGGAGTCTTGCAAGGAGCTGTGTGGCAATCGATGTGACTGAAAGGCCATTACACCAAGACAGGATTAAAAGGTTCCCTTGATTGAACTCTGCATTTGAATGGGAGTATCGTCCTGCTGGATGAACCATTGCTTCATTAGGCATCATGTTTTTTGTACTAGAGGGTGCATAACTGTTCAATCTTCTTTTTTAATTGTTATGGCCCTCGAAGGGAGAGCTGTGCCAGAGACGAATCCAATTGTTAATCTGTTGAACCAAATCCTTTTCATGAAACATGCTCCTCGTTAAGGCTGATTTGGATCCCTTTGAATCTAACTTTGCTCCATTAGCGGTCAGTTTGAGGCTTGAGATTTGTCATGAGTAGACGGTAGTGATTGAGCCTCCGGACAGTTCTTTGCTGTGGAAGTTCGCCACCACCCTTCTGCCACCACAAATAGGGGACCACGAGGTCGGTAGAGGATTTATTGCCATACGAAGGAACACGACCAGATGTCCGAGCCACCAGGATAGTGCTTCCAGTGGTCAAATGTGCAGTTCAACTTGCGCTAGCTAAGAGTCGCATGAGCGAGTCCGAATGACCGCATCTATTGCCTTGGGAGTTGACTTCAAGCACCCCATTCGCATGTCATTGGGCTCGTCGGACCGCAGTTGCTGTTCTTCCGGAACTAATTCAATTCGAAATTCAACCGCCTCGGAGACAAAAATGTGCGATGTATCGTAGACATTTCCTCCATCTACGTGACAAAAATCTTGGTCACAAAACAAATTTTGCATCCAGGTCTAATTTCGGTAGTTTGTCACATTTACGAGCAAAAACCACAAAAGCGAGAGACTTGGAGGATGAGAGAGGAGGCAATTCAATCCATCATTCCAAAAAGATACTTCTTTTATTCTGGATGAAAGTCATAAAGAGTCTTGCTTTTTGTTTGCATTTTCCTCCTTTCTGCACGATAATAAATGACGGAGAAAAGAGTTTGGTGAGGGTCTACTGGCGCAAAAGTCAGAATTCATCCCTACACCAGAATGAATGGAAATAAAATGATGCTCAAAATTTTGCGAGGCAATTGGAGCATCAGAGGACATGGAGATGGCCAAAAATGAGGAAGTGAGGCCGGATATTCAGGCCACCTCTTGGATCTGCTAATTGCCCAGGGTAGATGGTTGGCTGGATTCGCAGACCGACCTCAGGTTTGGTCGCTTAGTCGGCTGGTTGGTTGAGTACAAACAAACGGACAAATTGCTGCAATATGCACACTCTGTCCACTTGGTATATAAGTCGCTGCGCAATGCCTCGTAAATGTCACCTTCCCCGAACAAGCTGCCAAAGTTAGCCCCACGTATGCACTTTCATAATCCAAATTATTGCTCCAGCGGATCCAGCTGCTGCTGATACGGTTGTTTTTAACTGTCGGGATTGCACCTAGACGCCTGCTTTGTGGGATCGGCTACACCTTACTTCAATCTGGCCCTTCCTCTCTGCCGTTCCTCCATCACTGATTAAAACCCAGACAGGCTACCTTACAAATTCCTGTTCAATTTTCATCCGAAAAGTTTTGACTTGTCGAAAAATTCCTCCGATTCGGGAGAAGTAGGAGGTGAAAGTTGTAGGCAAAATTGGTTGAATTTTTCCATAACTCCGTTGTGGAAATAGCTCATTCTGTTGACTTGGACAATTTCCTGTCCTAGTTGTCATCGTCGTCATCGTCCTTGTCGCCTTAGGGGCCTGAATCTGTGTCACAGTTAGGACACTCTAAAAACAGCATTTTCGGTTGTCGAGAGGCATTAAAGCAGATGTAACCGGGTAAAGGCAAAATTGAGGCAAGAAGTTGTTGAAGTTGGTTGATTTGTAAGCTTTCGAAGGCACTCCCTCTTGCGACCATCTCGCATAGTTCATCAAACAACATAAAACCCACCCATCAACCTGTTTCGGATTGTTCGGAACTGCTCAATTCGATGCCACGACTTGACGTTGTGCCTGCTGATCCCTTGCTGGCTATTGTCGAGTCCGCATTGCCCACTACCTCCTTCAGTGGAGTTCAGCTTGCGCTCCCCAAGCAGTAGGCTGGAATCGACCATCAGAAGGGAGCCTGTCGTCCAAACACCAGAGAAAACGTATTGTTCCAAGTGCAAAATGTCACTCATCTGCAAATTTCGGATGCTGCCTGAGGAGGAGGTGAGTAAATGTTAAAGTGACTTCTGCCTGCAAATTTCTTCATTTGACTTCCAGAAGAGAAGGGAGAATCACAAACAAAGTTCCACAAACCATGCAGTTGTCAATAGATTAGGCATTCGGTGATAAAACAAATCAAGAACAGCGCCATTGTTTGCTTGAACAAAGCCACCAACATTTCTTTAAGCAGATGCATAGACGGCGATACCAAGGCTGATTTTACAAACAGGCCTCTTTCAATTCAAAGCCTCCAAGTAATCTCCCCATCAGGCTCGATTGTATCAGACATAAGGTGTCTCCCGCATTTGCATGGGGTGCTCCCTGTCTAAATATTTACAATTTTAGCTTTTCTGTATGAGACGACTACATATAAATGGTAGGCTGCTCTTCTATGGCACAGCTGATTGTTGCAATGGTGGCAAAAGTTCAAGCTGTCCTATCATGACTCGCCATCTACCGTCGCTTGCGATGCATCACCACTTTTGATGCAATTCCTTCTTACGTGTCCGCCTGGAAAACACGAATTTGTGGTGATCAACGAGACGAGGTGTCTCCATCTGGCCTGAAAGTTCACGTTGCTTCGACGCCTTGCGTTAGCGATTTTGCCTTTGTCTACTACCTTGCCAAATGGAAACCATTCTTTACTAGATTTGGATATGGACTGCTACATATTGATGTGGCAATCATTGTCATGCCCTGAATTCTCATCAAATGGTCCTCTTCATGTCGTGACTTGGATTTGTCAATGTTATACCTTACAATTGCGATCTCTTAGACAAACATAGCCGAACAATTGCTAGATTTGCCTATTGCACAAATCTAGCATAAAGATCAACGATATCCCTCTCAGCTATATTCGCCTACAATATCAACCGATTTCCTCTGCGGACATGAAAGGATCCTGGGTGGAGTGGACCTATAAATAGTGGCATTGGTTTTCAAAATGGCCTGGCTCCCATGCAAAATAAGCTGAATAGATACGAAATCGTTTCGCAACAAAACACCGTCGCTGAGTTAAGACACTCGTACACCGACCTGTAATAATAATATCGCATTCGACGGCGATGCATTACAATAATTAGCATATTTTTACAACAATCGACAGCCCTACACAACATAAACTTGAGTAAATGCAAAAATCACTTTCCACTCACACATCCGTGAGATTGTTCGCAGCCCAACTCGTCGTGGGTCGAGTGGATTGGTGAATGAACCGATCGGCCAGGCAGACAACCAATGCGCAACGAATGCACAGCAGGTGGTCTTATCGATTATATTGATCCAACAACCATTGACCAACCACCGAAGGCGGGTGAGTCAGCAACGAGGCGCCTGCTGAGAAGAGCACAGGCCACTCACGCATTTGGTGGTGGCTTCAACAAGCCTTCGCGTAGAGGCTGTTGACGAAATGGGTGGTGGGAATAAAAAGGCAAGAAAAGGGCAAGCAACAGCAGCAGAACCTTCCATTGCTGGGTCATTGCAATTGATAGACAAATATGTCTTTCACTTTCTCCCTGACAACCGCTTTTGACTCTCATTCATCCACTTCGCAGCCTACGACGTGAGTCAGCGATTCTGCACGATGCCGAGGTGGACACCCCCGCACCACTTGAGGTCGGATTATAAGCATCCCTCTTCGAACCTCGGAACCGGGTGCAATCTCATCATACATTTTAAGTGGATTTCAGTGAACATCATTCAAGAGGACAGCGCAGGAGACGGAAGAAGATTTGCAAAAAACAATCCTTCCCATTCAGTGATACTTGCACTTCGGTCAAAACCTTCCAGCACCACCTGTTTGATTACAAACCACGAACGATGATAAAGGCCTGTCATTCATCTCTTCTGACTCTTCTCCCCGTAAACACTGTCTTGAAGCACCCAAGTGACTTATTTGCGGGCATCCTCACAAGCGATTCGTTTACATGACATTCAATGCGTAGGTATAGAGTCTTGTGGAAGAGACGCATCAACTTAGTCCTTCCTCCCTCCCTCCTACTGCTTTTGCGCTGTCGCATGAAATCGGGGTTTGTGATTGGTGGATAACTGTGACATGACTGTCCTCTTCGTCAGATGACAATGTCACGGCTCATAAGAGTGGCATTGGACACAGCCCAGCTTGATTCTACTCTTCTACTGACTAAGGATAGAACATAGATTATAGTCGCGTACAACATAGGTCAAAGCACTCCTATCAACATCGTAACTGCCATACTGGTAGGTTAAGTACGAATTGCTTGAATGGCTAGCTTTGTGTCCTTGAAGTGAGGGTGATAGCTTTCATTGGATTTGTCAGAGGACAGTGTCGCCTTATTATTAAGAGCTGTTACTCACTTCCATCCTGTCTGTAGAGCTCCATTTTGAACACTGGCACTTTAACTAAATAAAGGAAAATATCGTACAAGGAGATGCAAACGCGAGAAGTGAGCATTCGTGCCTTGCATAAACAAGATTTGCCAGTGTCTACCTGACCCACATTCAGCCTCGCAGTAATGGAATCACCGATCCTTCGTCCGATGCTGCGCGAATTCGATGGACATGTTCCCGCCTCAAAGCAATTAACAATGAGCAGCATAATTCGAGTTGGGAAGTACAGGACTTGCACACATTTTGAGTGACATCCACTTCTCCGATCTTACGCATTATGCACAAATTGATGGGGGAGTGGTCGTGCGAAGGCAACCGATGAGCCCATCGTCACCACCGAAACTGCTTATTCTGAAGTTTATTCAGTGCGTCTCAACAGATGTGGTGCCTGTTAAGGCTAACCACATATCGAACTGTAGTGATTGTGCTTCTTCCAGCCCAATTTCATGCAATGCACACCCGCGTTCGACCTTAATTTAATAAATTCACACAGTTCTTCCGTCCTCTTGTTTCGAATCATTTGTTAAACGCAATGCCACATTTGCATAAGAATAATCTGGGCTCATCTTGATGCCAGAAACTGATCCTTCCTCCGAATAATCGCCCTCTCTTCCCAAAACCCACTTGTCGCAGGTGCTTACAAAGGGTGATCAACACTTATGCCTTAAAGAGAATCCGCCCCTATAGGATAACATCTTCACGATGCGCATCTGCATTGTACGGTGGAAAATTAGCGAGCATGGAGGCAGTTTGTTGCTGCCGGGGTGAATGACGACGACGTGTAACCTCCCCTCAATTGAATAGTCGTTCCGCATTTGACGTTTAACACTACAGAGGAAGTGTAACTACAATTATGTTCTAAGTTCTTTAATGTGGCAGGCAGTTGACAGTAAGCCCATTCTTTAAATGTCCACAACCCAAAGAATAATGCTTGACGAGTCCTATAAACGTTTAAACTCGTCTTCTGGCAGATGCTCCACAGAATCCCTAGTCTTGGCTACTTACAAACTCATCAGTAGCACTGCGGCTAGGTAGACGTGAAAACTGATGCATTATAAAGCACAGCAAAACTGGTGGAAGGAGGTAAGATAAATGCGTGAATCCAGAACGGTAGTAAAGATAAGTATCGTCAGCAATGAACGCAGCCAAAGAAAATCTAATTGAGTGCCAGAATCCAAAAACAAACAGAACCTCAAATGCCGGGGTCGACATCATCAACCTCCACAGCAAACGCATAAGTTCTCAACCGTCCTCTCCTTCGCCCATACACTCTGCGAATCTCTAATAGGCCACAAGTACTCAGTTCAGCTACGTACTACAAAGCTGCGACACACACACAGATCTGCCAGTGCCTCTATCAAGGCGTCCATCTAACTGCATCCGCAGCGACATAAACAGCTGCAAGTTGAGATGGTTGCTAATGGCTACAGGCCGAGAGGAAGACATGCCTGAGTTTTGCCTGTTGCTGATACCACGAGAAAATGAAGTGCTAGTGGGTGCAGCCGCGGTTTGATGAGGAAGATGGGGGGACTAAGTTTCGCTTCTCACCATAAGTAAAACACTGACAAAAATGAAGAAGAGAGGGACAAAGGCGATGTGAGCTGAGACATTCACCAGATTTTGAGTAACCAATGGGCTGAAACAATCTAAATTGTGACGCATTAACTAAGAGTTCTCGAGCGTTCCACACAATTCAACCTCTCCTTCCGTCTCTACAGACGCAATACAAGCCGAGTACAAAGTGGTGAAGAGCTCACGCAACTATACTCCCACATTCGTCAGCGGCGCGTTCACCCCATCGACGATGGAAGCAGTCCTCGCTCCAACAGATCTTTTGACTATCCGAGTGTCCGTGTCCGTGGGAAGCAACTAATAAGACGAGGAGGTGGACGTTGCAGAAAGGACTTGCTTGACGATTCGCAGAATGTAGGCACGGACACAGTGACAGGCCCATCCACTCACCTCACGAATTTATATTTAGACCTGGCATGGCATGAGTGTTGATGCTTAGTCGCCTCCGACTCTGCACACCCATGACAGCGAAATCCAACTCTGCCACCAATGTCTTTGCAAAACTATAAATCTATTCCCAGGCTAGTGTTTTGTACAGCACACTCAAAGGGAGTGCATTTTAGGGAGCGACGTGAGGAAAGTTTGCGTAGGAGCACTGACAACGGCAGAACCAGATTCAGAAGGATTATAGCAACTTCCATGGGGGAAAATGACACTCACCCACCACCACCATCAACACCACCAGTGCCAATAGCATCGATGCTACAATAAGAGATGGAGACGTCTCCCACAAGGCACACATGGAACTGGAGGACCTCACTCTCCTTCACTTCCTCACGATCTGCCATCGAAAAGGTACCATCCTCTGCCCTGCCAACTGCTTCAACGTTGACTTCGTTCCCCTCCTTCCTTCCCTCGTATGGCCATAACAACACTCATAGCAGATTTGACAAGCCTTTTCGCCGCCGATTTCCACTTGCAGACCTTCTCTTGTATGATCTCGTCTCTCCTACCACCGCCATCGTCAGACACCTTCCCAGCATTCATGACCCGTCGTCTGAGAGTACCCAGTGCCACTTACGTCCTCAAAGCGATCGTGCCAGCCGACTCGAGGGTGGCCCCGAAGCTGACCATGGATACATGCATTCTTGGTCCCTACCTCACAAATCAACTCCACCTGAAAGACCAGAAGGTGCTAGCACACACTAGTCTCAGCTGGTGTGCAAACAGAGAAGAGCCCAAGAATACACCCATCATGGATCAGATGTTTTTCAGTTCAGCCAATAGCATCACGCGAGTCCACTGCTACTGCTCCACCACTTTCATCTCCATTACGTGCGCATACGGGAGGAAAGGAATGCTACACGCACAGACCTTCCACCCTCCCTTTCCCCTCCCCCCCTCTCTCCTCCACATAAAACGCATTCATCTTTGCCTTCTCACCCAAATCAATCCCTCAAGCGGTAAGCACACATTGAATGCGCAGACGATTGCCCAATGACTCCCCCAGATCTGCTCGTTAGCTAGACGTGCGTTCAGTGTCTGTGGATACCATTGTCTACCAGTAGGGCGAACTCATTGAGAGCTACAAGAGACCGGACAACTGCATCACAGTCGACTGGGTTAGTGGTGCTCACGCACACCTAAAACAAATCAACCCCTTCAAACCTCAATCATATTAACACCTCTACACTTCAACCACGTGCTCGCCGATGGGGACGCTGTGCACGTAAGCGCGAAAGCAAACCTTAGGGCAGTCCCAAAACACGCGACTAATCCAAGAGCACTGCCCGCAAACTTAAAACGAGATTCACCAAATGACTTGATCAGAAGAATTGGTGCGACATCGAGCAGGTAAAACCAAATTGTTGAGTTGAATACAAAAGTAAGGAGCGAACGAAGAAAATAAAACGATGAATAACAAATGATGGATGGCTAGGTGAACACGGGATACAAATTGGTATGAAGTGGTTGAGTACTTTGCATTATGAATGGGCAAATATGAGAACGACAAAAGCTTACAAACGTAGGTGACATAGGACAACAGGCATCAAAACATCAGCTACATCCACGACTCAGCAAAGAGATGAAATAGGGATCGAGCATTTGGCGCCTGGGGTTCCAACGAAAAAAACAGCTTTTTGATTGTTCGTCTCCACGCACGTACTCGCTGTCATGAGACTGTGGTTCGCCGCTTCATGCAAGGAGCGGCGAATAAATTGTATGCTGTCAATATGGACGATGAAGGAGCGCAGACTCTTTCAACCTCCAGTGACTGTATCGTACAGAGCAGACATTCTCATTAACCCATGCAGATGAGAAACGGGGAGCAGTCCAATTCTGTTTTAGCATTGACCAAATGCATAAGATTTACCTAGACCGAAATGAAGTCCCTACAATAAAAAGCTTAAATCAGATAGCAGAGCGGGAATCAAGTA
The DNA here is from genome assembly GCA_036345935.2 of Taenia hydatigena. NCBI lineage: Eukaryota > Metazoa > Platyhelminthes > Cestoda > Cyclophyllidea > Taeniidae > Taenia > Taenia hydatigena. The sequence continues at coordinate 16,100,262 of JADWOT020000002.1, read as the reverse complement.
CAAGCTGACGCTTCGGCACTTTGATGACTAAATCATAATGCATCCCCTCTAACCCTAACAATAGAATACTTTCATTAGTATGTTCTTACAATCAATGAAGAGATGTGTGAGTTGCATTAAAACCCATTTAGAGCCAGCGGAAAAAAAAAAATAAACTTCTAGGTTTATTAACTAAAGTTAGCACGTGAGTGCTCACCCTTACTTTTCATCAAAGTCAACAACAGTTATCTGGGCTGGACCATAGGAAGGGAGGCATCATAAACCACTTCCTTTTAAGCGAACCTCCACGCTTAACTGCTAGAATTACTAAAAATTCACATTTTTGAATTCACTGATGCGCTATAAGCCAAATCAAGACACAGGGAGCTACATTCCGCAATTGTTGTATCATTTGTCAGCTCTTCCCGACAGATTTGCCCGTACCTGTAGCATTAAAAAACAAGGTTAAGATTTCCTCGTCTCAACTTTACGGCCTCCCAAAACAATTCTCATAGAACCTAAAACGCTACCCTAAAATCATCTGGAACAGTTCAACAGGTTACTTCATGCATACAAATGAGATGCATAACCAAAAAGAAAATCCGAGCCCTCAATCTTTGTCTTAATTTAAAAAAAACTTGCACCCATCAAAATAAGCAATCTCAACCATACCGCGACAAGTCACCTACGTCAAGAAGGACATTGTCGATACTATTATCAGACTAAAGTGGACGACAGAATTCGAGCATGCCACCACAGGCAATACAGAAACTATGATTGCAGCAAGCCAAAAATCCCTAACCACACCTTCAAGCCAAGCCATACTTCTAGACATACACAAAGAGAACAAATAAAACACACTTTATAATGGATACTCACACATCCACTTCCTTCAAAGCAAAGTGCAAATCACGAACAGCAACCACAATCATGGCAAATCTCAAGTTTTCATGTATACCGCCGGGTATATGCAAAGGCTATTCGCTATGCAAAAAGCCAACTTTGGAAATAGGTATTGCTATCAACCTTAAGATTACAGCTAACCAAAATTTTGGATAGAATTACATTGGCTTGAAAAAAATGCTAGCTGTACTCAGGCATTTCAGCAGCAACCATTATTACCGTTAAATGCTCATTTCTTCAGCTTAGTCTTTTTAGCTGTTGATGAAAACAAATTCTGTGTTACAACAGGACTCAGGGAGCGAATGAAGAAAGTCAGTTAATTCATCTATTGATAGGGTCACTAAAATGTACGCAGGATTAACTGTGCTAGTGATTGTACTATAGTGCGTCAAAGTGATGCTATTGATTGCTCGAATTCAATAATGATTTAAAATAAATTATGCACGAGAGGGCTGTCATTTTGTGCTGAAATGTGCCACTTGTGTTCGAATGCATTGCTAAGCTCGATATTATCACGGCTCGGCGTACGAGTGTTTCATGGTTGGTTTATGGCACTTTATAGGGAACAGTTTTTTATTGGTCTAATTTGTCGTGTGGGTTGGTCAGGTGCTTCAGAGAATGATATTACTGTTCGCATTGAATGGTTTGTTATTTTTATCGCCCTGACTTTTTGTTAGTTATTAATGGAGCTGGATTTGTGAAAGAAGTTGAGAGTCCACTAAGTTGTTGCATTATTATGTTCAGTCGTTTTGGGAAGCATTTATTTATGTGCATGTACTCACTTATTCGACTCTGCACGCGCCTATTCGCCAAGTTAATCGTGAAGGAAAAGATTAAGTTACTGTTAGATGTAATGCGAAATTGCGGTAAATTTTTATGCTGCAACGTGGTTTAAGCGATTAATTAAGATTGCTGCGATGGTGTTTTAAATGGTCTGTTTCTTGCTGACAGTAAATTTTAACAAATGTAGCATAATTTGTTGAAGGTAGTTGGAGATGTATCTATCATTTCGCTTTTCTTCTTGCTAAGGACATTGGAGACCCTGAATCCGACGGAAGTTTGCTTCCCTCGTGGAGTCACTATCGACTAACACTAACATTACTTCGAACGTTGCCCAAGTGAGAATGGATCTCAATTCACGAATTGTCATCATTCCCTTTTATGCGTTAATGTTTTAATGTACGCGTTTTTGATCAGTACTTTGCTTTTGCTCTAGATTGCCAAATCTTTTTATAACTGGTGCATAGCAAAAGGTGAATTGCGCTTGTTGGGCACTTCGCATTGGAATTACTCACTAAGATCTACATCACTGGTTGAAACCTGAGTCCCTAGGTGTGTTGACCCTTCCTGAATACAGCGCATTTGCAAGATATAAGTAGCCACTTGGTCGTGGGTTCAGCTTCGACATGACTTGGTGTCCGGTTCTGAGCCAGGCACAAAGGACTGGATCTAGGGGAAATGAAATTGTATGTCCGAAGGGCTTTAGCGGAACTTGTGCATCGGGATTAAGTAGCTTTAAATTCCTAGTCACACTTTTAGTTGGGTTTGTTTTAACGGGACGTTAACGGGGTAATTTGAAACGAGTTATAGGCAATGCACTTGTGAAACCGGGACTCATTGAATGTCGAGCCATGCGTGGCAAGGTGTTAAACACAAAGTGGTTGAACAGATGTGCATAGATGTGGTGCTTTCATTTCTTTATTGCAGATTGTTAGAGGCTGCAACGGGGATGGAATATCTACTGGCCCACTGCTCTTGGCTCCTACAAGTTTGGCGTAATTGGACAGGTATTGATGTGGTAGGATGTGGTGGAGAAGCGATGGCATATGCTGTGGGAAGTGAGCAGACAGGAGGAAGGGAGCTGGCTGAATATGCAGCGCGAAGAAGAATGAAGAACCAGCTGGTACGATGTTTAGTTATCAGATAAAATATTGAGTAGATTCAGCCTCAAGTGGTGCGTGGCTGCTCTTGATGTGGTTGCGTTTGTGATGGGATGGGAGATCGGTGTGCGAGGTGGCGATTTGCACTGAAGTAAATTGCAAGCGCATGTATTCTTGCCCACTGGCCATAGGGAGTCAGGCGAAGCCCGTCTACGTTGACTACGCTGCTGGTGCTCATCCTTCTATGGCTCTCGAGTGCAGGTGCTCTACCACTGTGATGGAACGCGTAGACGAGATGTCACTCAATAGCACATTGACTTGTTTCGACAGTGTTGCTTGGTGTAATATTCGACCTTCCATGTTTTGCGATGCCCTTTTTAATTGGGGCGCTGTTGGCTTTTTTGGTGTGCTCATTGATTTGATGAGAATGTGGGGATGGTGGATGATGATGGGTCGCTTTTTAACTACATCGCAGACTCATCAGACTGCCAACAACACCCATCTTCGGCGTCGGTGGCAATGGCAAGGGGGAATATGGATGTCGTCGTCGAAGGCTGTGGGGTCGCAGTTATTCTATTGATTGAAAATACGGAAAGTTACCTTCTTCAGTGTGGATGAGGTCTTATGAGCGATGAGTGCGGTGTGAGTGCCACGCGAGAACGAAACAAGGGCGAACCTGTAACTTGGTAAGCATGTTAGATAAGTTGATCAGATGCTGTCATCTTCTTACAATGATTGGTTTTGCTCGTTTGTTAAAGCTAAGATGTTTGGATGTTGTCGCTTTTGCCACTATGACATGAGGTGATGCCGATATGAAGTAGGTGTGGAGCAATTGGGAGTGTAGTTATGATGCTTTGTTGCGTATTCATTGTTATCTGTACGACCCATTGTCATATTCGACACGAGTTGTCGACGCGTATCCAGGGGGTGTTTTTAATGACGCCCACATGTGGGTGTTGCAGTGAGTGGGACGACCACCTATTGCCCGAGTGTAATTAATTTGTACGAGAAACGGCGATCTGCCACTTGATGGTAGCGAGTGTACTTCCGCTGTCTGAGACATGTAGTTTCGTTTGCCTTTGCATGCTTGCAATGTGACAGTGGATTTTAGACTGATAGCCATATCAGAGCTTAATTACTGTGACTATAGTTGTTGTGATGCCGCATAGTTGACAGGAGTTTAACTGATTGCTTTTAGATCAATGTTTCCTCTACAGATGATGGAAATGCGTGATGGTTGGCGAATTCCCTCCCTATCCCATACGGGATTGGCTTGCAGCATAAGAGACGAGGAGACTGACGACGCAGTTAGTCTTACCGAGGAGAGCACGGAGGATGGAGCTGGACAAGGCGAAGTGGACTGTGTTATGCGTTGGTGGTTCGTTGAATGACGCGGATTTTGGTGATGAGGTCACTTAACAGCGTCATTGTTGTACCTTTTGAGAGTGGTATGTTGAATGCACACGTATATATTCAACCCGAGTATGATGTCCCCTTTCGCCTTCAAGGGGGGAGGGAAATGGTGAGAAGACTGCAGTACGTATGTATGAATTAGTGACAGAGATGCTCTATTGTTGAATTGAAGGTTTGCTAGCTGTAGTCCATTTGCATGACTATGTGACAGGTGCGGCATACTTTGCTTCAGGAGGTGTAGAACTGCTCTTGCTTTGTTGAGTCGCAGTTAATTGTTGGCTGCACAGGTGATGAGTGCATTTTGAAGTAGATTGCCTACTGTTGGAGGTGCCACGAGTCTTTGGGAGGAGTGGCATGCTGTCACTTAGCCTTAAGAATGGCTTTAGAAGGTGCAGAATGTGTAACTGGTGAGAGGTTGGGCAGGTGGGTGAGAGGCGGAAGGGGGTGTTTGTGAAAGGAAGAGGACGAGACGACCTTAACCACTTTGTGCAGGGGCATGTATGCCAAGTAGGCGAGAACGAAGGAAGGCCGCATACTGCTTGATTAATGTCGTAACACCATCCCCTCTGCAGGGCGGCTTGAAATGTGGTTATGCTGTCATTTCAGCACACGGTTCCCTTAAGCAAACGTGGTAGCAAGTACCACTATTGGAGTTGAATGATATGCTGACAGAGCTAACCAGATGGAATAGAGATTTCGGTGGGAGATCTGTTTGTTGAACGTCTTTCGATAACATCTGTTGGTGTGTCTGCAGTCCTTTGTAACTTTTGCCTTTGCTCAAAGATATGTCGGTCTGCTGGATTTATCGATCATTTGGGGAGAAAAACACCCCCGGTGACCTTGGGAGAGGGGGAAATCGATATCCAGGCCACAGAAATGACGCCACGTGACCTTGAGGGCGGGATTTATTGATCATTGAGGGAGAAAAACACCCCCAGTGACCTTGGGAGAGGGGCTAATTGATATCCAGGCCACGGAAATGACGTTACGTGTATAACTGTTTTTACTTCGTTGGGTGGCATTTAATTGTTGGCCGCACAGCTAGTGAGTACATTTGGAAGTGAATTGCCTACTGTTGGAGGTGTCATGAGTCTTTAGAAGGAGTGGCATGCTGCCACTTAGCCTTGAGAATGGCTTCAGGTGCAGAATACGTAATTAGTGGGTGGTTGGGTCGGTGGGTGTGAAGCGGAAGGGGAATGTTTGTGTAAGAAAGAAGACGAGATGCTTCCAACCACTTAGTACGTGAGCATGTATGCCAAGTAAGTGAGAAGGGAGGGAAGTCTGCATACTGCTTGATTACTATCGTACCACCGTCTCCTCTGCAGGGCAATCCCAAATGGTGTTGTGTTGTCATTTCAGCACTCGGTTCCTTTAAGCAGACGTGGTAGCTAGTGCCACCACTGGGCAACTGTGTGGAGTTAGATGATACGCTGATGGAACTAACCAGACAGGATGAAGTTCATTGTGGGAGATCTGTTTGTTGAACGCCTTTCAATAACATCTGTTGGTGTGTCTGCAGTCTGTCTTTGCCAAAAGTTATGTTGGTCTGCTGGCGTTACGACTGCTTCGTTGGCATGGCATCCATACTTCCCTGTACTTGTCGACATTGGTCTTGAAACAGAGTGGAGCTGACAGTTACACAATGTGATAAAAGTATGTGATAAAAATATCAAATCAGAGATAACATGAAATGTTTTATATCCGACTTGTCACGATGAAAATGGACTGAAGGTATTGGCTATGAGAGCATTAATTGTTCTTCAGAGTCCAAAATTTGTTGTGGCAAGGCTGACGGAGAGTTTCGCTTAAAAATTAGCTTCATTATTGGTGTGTGGTTGAGTTTTGCGCAAATCGCTTCTAAAATAAATACGTGACGTTGCATCGTTGTATGATCTGGAGACACGCTACTGTGGGCTACGGAGCTGAGAGAAAACCGACTCGTTCAAGCTATTCGAAAATGAGTTGATGCTTCTTCGTAGCGCTTCATAGTGGAGAAGAGTTGCCTTAAGATGAGGACGGTGACGACCTTGAGAACATCATAATGCCACGCTAACGGGTCGCGATGGCAAAGGAAACGTAGTTGGTAAAAAGCAAATAAGTCTGGAGAATAGGGATACTAAAGCACAGCAACAAATTCTTTGTTGTGGAACAAAACTGGAAAGCAGTTGAGCAATTTATTGTGCAGCAAATGTGGCGTAGCGTTCGAATTATTCATTGGAAGCAAAAGAAGGCATAATACTGGGGTAGAAAATATAAATACGTTCAGCAAGCAAAGGTTGGGGACTGCTGGCATGGCTCGAAGACCAGCTCACCCGATTAGAGCAATATGGCCACCCAAGTCATCGTAGCCGAAACCGGCAATCAAGCAAACAAAGCATTGAATGTGAGGTGTTGTAGCTAAATCAGAATATAGTAAATAAAAAGTGTGAGGCTAAGAAGTGCAGACACAACAGAAGGGATTGGGTGTGCGTGTCCAAAGGTTGAAAATCCCTTTCTTTATGAAATGCTATACAAAAGGATTGGGTGACTATCGTCTGGGTAAAAAGATCAGTTGCGGTAAAGTGTGATTGGCATCAAACATTATGGGGAGAAAGGAAAACAGTAAAGTGTTTGTTATCTTACTCATAGGTGGTATGATATGCTTGAATGGAAGAAGGAGGGAGAAGGAATAAGGCGGGGGAGGAAAATTAAGTTATTTGACTGCTGAGGCACCATCGTTTTTCCAATACCTGATTAAATTGTAGTTGCTAACCTTGTTTGATGTTGAAATGCGCTACTTTCTGGCAGCCGCTAGGTGGCTACGAAACATCCAACATTGTTTTACTACAGGGAGATGGAGTGAGGCAGTGAGGTTTCGCAAATCGTATAGGAGGGCAGTTCCACCATGGGAGTTTGAAGTGTCTCGGCATCCATGGCTTCCAAGCGCTCAGAGATGTTAGGCAGTTTGCCAAAAATGAGTTCCGATGTGTTGGAACTTTTCTTCTACAAAATTTTGTCAAATTCTTAAGCGTGCGCAGTTATGCACAGAAGATTCCCTGCACCCATATTGCCCAGAAGGCTGTGAATATTTTGATAGTTCTTGATTATAAACTAAACAAATCTTGGAACTGGATTTAGCAAAATATTGACATTCTGAATTAAAATACTTGACACTGTTGGTAAATTATCTGTTTAACCTTGGCATTAACGTATTCACATGCTTGGGCATCTGATTAGAAGGCTTCGAAGTCAGTGTATCAGGCTGCGTAGTAACTTGCCTCCGGCTAGGCACACAAGGTATAGGGGCGTGATACCAAATAACATGCTACCGATGTTGGGTGCAATTACGATGATCGCACTGGATTTTGTACTTTCCTAGATGTCCTTCATGTTTGGCAGTCTGGCAATCATTGACTGTAATGCATGTGAGTGCGCACTGGAAACGTAGCTGCACCAATGCAGATTGAAGAAGCACTGGGTACACGGACGGTAGAAGCTGATTCAAGTTTGAGTTATTCAGGGACACTACTTGAACACCCAGATCCACAGTGCACACCAAAGTGGAAGGGCCTAGGTTTTGTGTTGCAATTGCATAAGATAATCATAGCTTTGCACACACCGCGCATCATCATGTGTTCATAGTCATGTCCAGAGATCGCAGTTTCTTATCCCAGTCCTTGATGCGCGATCCTTGCGGATTAGTAGAGGTTGTTCTAGTTCTCAGCGCAATGGCAAACGCCATTGTGGCTGACAGCTCGGCAGTTGCCACCAGTGAAACAATCATTGGCTCGACACTGCGTCAAGTCGCAAAAGTCCTCGTGCTTCCCATTTTCACATCCACTGCAGTAGCCACAGTCTCCACCGCAGCAACTCTGCCTACCAAGAGCCCCACTGCTCTACGTCTTCTGCATTTCGTTCTTTGGAAAGGCAGAGTTGTCAAAATCATGGCATAATAAATTGCAACAGTTGTAGTTGCAGGTGCCGCCTCGACAACCCTAGCCGCTATGTGCACCGCAGAACTGTTGTCTGATTCGATTGACCACGACAACCAACTAAGGGACAGCTAAAGAGAATGACGAGAGTGCTCATCGTGCTCGTTTTTTAGGCCCCCATAGAGATGGGTTTAAGCTCTTATGCGGAAGACTCACTAGTCGACCTGGTCCCACCTCATTGACCTTGACTTATTTGTGTGTTAACTACAAAACCCTCATGTTTAACTGTGTTGCCATCATGACACGCGGCATTGGAAGGTGTTACTTCTTCATATACCATATTATTTGTAATTTAAAATGTGTATTGGGCACGTTGGTATGCAACATGCGCCGTAAGATTCTCCTCTTTGCCTTTTTTCGCAAATCACTACCACAACCACAACCCTGAGCACCTAAATGTTTTGCGTAGTAGTTTATTTAGGAGACTGTTGGGAGGCTGTGGGCTGAGCGTTTGAAAAAAGACGAATGAGTTAGTAGCGCGGTGGGAAAAATGTTTGCACAAGCTGTTTATAAATGGGAAACACCACGAAAATGTCTGGATCGACGATTCTAGTCATCATTTGACTCACTTAAGGAAAGCACACAGGTTGAAATTGTCTTTCGCTTTCACGGACTTAATTAATGGTAAATTATTAAAGTCGTCTATGGTCAGAAGAAGCTTATGCAACTGAAGTGTTTGTTCCATTCGGAATACCATAGTGCTATGTCTGATGGGATTCCATTAGGATGCATCACGGGCAGTCTTTTTCAGAAAGACAATTCTTCGTTTAGGTGCCTTGAGCACAGAAGCATGAGACAGTCGCGTGGTTCGTCGCTATGGTCACTTCTCATTAAGCTGTTGCTTTTGTCACTATTATGTCTGCTTGGCATCATGTCACGCAGGCACTGAACTGTCTGTGTTGCTTTAAATGTACGCATTAGGCAAAAGGTGGTGGATTTGTTATAATTTTGTGCCAGACGAGAACACTGGGACCTCCTCCACAGACCTACGTCCTGCGAAAGGAAGCGATATGGCGGCAAAAAAGAGGAGTCATTGGGAATCTGGAAAGGGAAAGAGAGCTGGGCGATGAAATCTAATGTGTCTAGAAGTGGCTAGGAATGTACCACTTGGTGCTACCTCTCTACTCTGGGTCTGAGTTTGCGTAAGTTTTGTGGAGGCACCTTTTCCAACTAAAAAAGCACTGAAGTTAACGCAAATATTCCGCGACCAGTTAAAGACGCTACTGACAGTTTCAGTGCTCTTTTTAAAGCCTTAGCTGCCCCTAGGCACAACACAGACGACCTTTACATACACTAAACTCACATCCCCAAAAACGGGTAGAATGAATCTTGCCAGCTGATGAGCGAGTCCGTGAACATTTCCTTTTAGCAAGGCTCCAAAGTGGGGCAAACAAGTATCGTTAAGCGTGTGATAGATACCAGTCAAGCTATGCATATCTCGCATTCACCTAGACATCACTAGCCAATTTGTCTCAGAACATATTAGAAAAGAGGATATAAATCAACCCGCATCGCCCTGACGTGAAACAATTGCATCGAGGCGTTTGCCTACAACTGCGATGCGGCTGATGAAATTGCCAGAGAATGATGAAGGGCTCTACCACATTCTAAGCATATTACATACGCTGTGACATTCTGCCTACGGTTAGTTGCCGCGCGACCATGCTAACACTACTGGATGGCTTGTGCTAACAAATGCGGAGAATTTGAAGTCGTCTTGGGGAAGGAGAATTGAGTGGGGTTGAGCAGCTATGGGAGTATCATCAGGGCAAATGAAGACAAACGCAGTGATTGAACTAATAGTCTCCGCTAACGACGCCTCATCGGCTCGACTGCATCTAGCTTAGGGATTATTCGATGCCAGTGCTTGTCGCTTGACGACAGCCGTCCAAGTTGTGCAAAATGCTACACATGGTGGCGGTATGGATGTAGTACAAAGATGTAACAGTTGAAGCTAAATATTTACTATGAATCCGAACAACGAACGACATTTGGCGTCAATGTTTGAACTATAGGTTCCCTTCTGACATGCCTTCCTGCTGAAGCACTAGTGAATGAATGAAACCGTTCGCAAAGACTTGTACATTCGAAGGGTTGGCAGGCGTCAGACGACACAAATGCACCCCATCATTGAACAGTATAGAGGAGCTGACTGTTGCTTTGAGCTGTGTTGCATAACTGGAGGTAGCGGAATCAGGGCACGTTGATCTTCGCCAACTGCCAGGACCGATGATAACGTGTGACAGACTATCCTGAGTGGATTGAGGTACGCCAACAACGGCCTTCTATCCACAATTGTTTTCCAGGCACTACTTAGATGCTTACGAATGGAGATAAAGACCATTTGGATGGAGGATGTGCCGATGCAGTTAAACTGCAGAACTCGCAACCCTCAGCATCTCCACTAGGTGTTTGTCATGCAGCATCTAGATGACATTCAGTAGCGAGGTATTTAAGTCGCGACCGTCACCTGTACCTTCCCCTTCTCCTCAACTTCTAGGAGGTCATGCACATTCACCATTGGCGCCGTACCTTCCGTCTCCCGTGCATAAGTCGTGCATGAACTCGAATGAGCTCAACCGCATGTGCTGACAATCCCAACACCCCGCTAATGTCGCCCACCGTTAAGAACATTGCGGTAACAACCTGGGTAAGATCATTCACAACAAGCCCATGCATTGCTTTGAAGTAGCCTTCCTTCATATTCAATGCTAAAATATGACAAATTCAACTCACAATGTGCAAGTCCGCCAAACCCAGGTTCCAACTCACAAACCCACAAAACTACGCAACTGCAAGAGCACATCACATTTAATCGCCGAACGTCACGGTCCAGGGCAGTCTCCACAATACCACAATACCATCGCTCCCATCAAGCTCGTCCCTCACTCCACTCCGCTCTTCACACCTTCCTTTGCTTTCTCTGCTTCGCTTTCAAGCACAGAGTAGCCATGAGCCATAGGAGAAATAACCAATCCGGCATCGAACAGATATATGGCCATCTGCATCTAAGATTGAGTAAGATGAGCACCACTTTAATCAAGTCACTCACCTTATCACTTCCATCGTCTCCGCGTGGGTCGCAGATCCTTATTTCATTAGGGTAAATGGCAATCAGCCACTCAACCATTGCAAGAAACTAAACAAGAGGAGAGAGCAGGAATCATGCATTTCAATTTCATCCACCTACCTTCCGAGGCATCTTCAACCAAGTAATATCATCAAAAAACCTCAACTCCGGAGAACCTGCAGACACTGCGATGTACACATAAGGAATCACCACCGCGTCTTCGTATTGGATTCAGTACTTAGCGATGATACTGGCGAATGATTGCCTCCGGTGCCAGCTCTCCATCAAATTTTATAGTCTTCGACACGCGAACTAGTAAGCCGAACACAGTGTCGAAAGAGGTCGACCACAAACCGATCCCCGCGCTAGTGAAATCATAATGGGTATCTTCCTTTCATTTGCCGTCTATTGCGTCGACGGGGCCATCAATGCGCTTGCTATGGGGGACTGTGATGCCGATTCTTCTCGGTGGAGTGTCCTTCATGGACTTCCCAGAGCAGGTGTCTACCGTTCTGATCTTCGGTTATAGTAACTACTATGGCCTGATACCAGTGCGTTCCTCGTGAGGGGATGTGGGGTGAAACTTTGATTGTACTTCTTCTTGCTCAAATAATGAACAAGTTGATCGCTGAAGAACTCTACTTTCGATACGACGTGGAAATTATTCTGACCCCTGATGCCAAGAACAAAAAATAATGTCGCGCCTACCAATCGGTTATTTCGAATAATGTCCACGTCATACCGAAACTGCATTTCTCCATTAGAAATCAATCTACACATAATTTGAACAGCGTAGGTACATTTAGAGCCCCATCTTACATCCCCACACGAAGAACGCACTGGTTTTAGGCCGTAGTAGTTATTACAATCAAAGATTAAAAACGCCGAATAACTACTTCAGGAAGTTTATAAACCACACTACTCCGAGAATAATCCGCATTACGGTATCCTCCTTGGCAAGCGCACCAACGGCCCCGTCACTCACAAGAGACGGCTCATGGAGAGAAGAATCTTATTTTGATTCTATTATCCCCAGAGTCAATTCGCGGCCGCTCCACCCCGATGCTGGATCCAATTTCACCTTTGAACCATTGTTTATGGCTTGGAAAGAAGACACAGAGGGCTTAACAATTCCCCAACAGGCAAATTAGGATACTTTAGGTCCTGACCGATTTACCTGCTTTGTTGCGAATTCACTTCCTCTTCTTCCATTTATCCAGAACAACTGGCGATTTTGGTTCGATGCCGACATCCCAAGTAGGTATTCCAGCGATCTTAACCACGTTTCAGTAAATCGCCTCTTGTTCTGCGCCCTAAGAAATGATCGAACAACATAAATAAAAAAAACAGTAAAACTCGGCTACTTTGCTCGGTCTCAAGCTAATCGAAGGAAAATAATATTAGAAACGTACCCTAATCTTCATCTTTCCCAGTTTATAAGACTCAGATGCAGGGAGCAACCCAACCCTCCAAACAGCCTAGCGCTCCTGCTTGGATAGCGCGCAGGTGAAGCGATTGATTTGAAGTCAAATGCCTTTTAAAACAATATCAAATCCGCATAGTTATGCCTAACTTTCTCCTATAGCCAATCTGTAATTTGTAATTCAAAAATCTGCAAATACGCCCGAGATAATCACTATTCATCCCAAGAATTTGTCACTGAATAAAAATTATGCTGTGGAGAAATATCACAGATTCGACTTAAAATGTTGTACTTAACGCAACTCCTATCTACAATCGCGTATGTATTGTAGACAAAAACACAGGATTTGCACTGCTAACTTTAATACTGGCTTCAATTTTCCAACATTTTTCCAATCAATTGCCATGCTAAGAGCATCTTTGCAGACATGCTTGCACAAACCTCAGAATCGCCTCTGCTGCCTCTGCTGCCAACCCTGACGCAAATTTGACTAATGCCGTACGATGTGGCTATGACCTCATGTTAAAGGGAATCAACGCAGTTCTGATGGTTAGTGGAAGGACAGATTCTCCTAGCGGCGGAGATACCGACCTTCCCTACCACAAGTTTGTAGCTATTTTTTCGCTTCTCACCAAATGAGTTTGTTTTAAGAAACGTGGGTACTTCATAACCTCAGTTTCCTCCTTTGGAGCATGGACCCCGGTCCTACCCTCGCTGGTTACCCTTAACTATGCCGTCAGGCGATTTTTTTTCTCTTACTAGTTCGCGGTCCTCATCCTTCTATCCTACCAGCAAAACACCTTTTAGGGGTTGTGTCTTGTCGAAGTGGATGGTTACTGATCAGGCATGGAGCTGTGCGTTGAAGACGACTCAGTCTCTAACTGAGATTGCCTTCACTACGCTGAACAACCTTTGCTCCAAAAATGATAGAATTTGCCGATTAAACACAATTATGCGAACGAATATAACCGTGAAAGTAAAGGTTGTTGTGTGCAGTTTGCATGGGCTGAATAGGAGAACGCTACTTTACCACCGTTAACCTCAACAAAGCGATGCCAATGATGGTGCTGAAAGTAGTATTGGTGAGGATGATGAGGGCAAAAGTTGCTGCTCATTTATAGCAAGGGGAAGATCGTTCATTGTAACGCTTCAAGGCTCTCTCAAGGCAAAAAGAGACAGAATGCTGGGGTAGAATATATATATATATATGTATATATATATCTATTCAATAGGCAGGAGTAACTTTCCAGGAGATCCCTGGCCAGTGTCGTTTCAGTTGTTAATGGCTTTCTTGTAGAACACGGGGATGGGATGGATGTCGGGGTCGAAAGTCGTTCATGGCCCATCCGTAGCACATGCACTTCTTTCGCACCGCTGCAGTATGCCGCAAGCGGTAGAGATCGGGACGGAAACCCTATAGAGTCGAGTCTGCCTTCCGTTGCCACCAATGTAGCGTCCTGAGGCTCCCTTGAGGCAAAAGAAAACAGAATACTAGGGCAGAATACATGTATTCAATAGACAGAAGGAACTGAGCTGCTGGCATGGTTCGGAGGCCAGCCTACGCAGCTGGAGCAATATGGCCACCTCCGTGACACTAACCGAAACCCGTAGTTCAAACAAACAAATTGTTGCATTCATCCACTTCCTTCCAAAGTATTATCCTTTATCAATGGCGTTTTGCATTGTGACTCGCTAATTTTATTGCTTAACTTTTCATTTCCCATCTTTAGCTTGTTTTACTGCACTAAAGGCTACAAATCTACCTAGATGATCACTTTTCCTTCTCTTCCTTTCCACCATCCCTGCCGTGAGAAGGTTGGATGTTTGTTGACTTCCTTATTATGAGTATACGGATGATGTGTAATAGCGAAGCCGAAGCACTTAAGTTGAGGATACCTCGGACTCCAGGGAGCAACCGTGTCCATCCACAACCAGGTTTTTAATTGTCCTTTCGCCTCTCGCCTACAAAGCACTTTTCAAGTACGCGATGCCTAAAGAAATTGGAATATTGCATTGGAACAGCTCCAAAATTCGTCTAGAAAACATCACTTTAGGTATAGCCTTGCCGACATGCGATGTCTTCTCCGTGGAGAAGGACTCTAGAAATGTTTGAAAACACATCTTTGATAATGAGATAGCAAATAACCTCATTGTAAGCGCATTGGCATTTTATGGGCATTTTTGCTCAAAATCGTGGCGTAGTGTTTCGGTGCACTAACTGAGCGCATAGGCATTGGCACGTGGACACTTAAAGGGCAAAAGGCAGTCGATGAGATCGATGGAAGGCAATGGTCTACTTTGAGTGGCTCGCACCCCTCATAAATGAAGGCAGGTGCGAGCGTAGAGCACACGAAATGAGTCTCCTCATCCTTAGCCTTCACACCTTACGAACTAGTAAAATAACTAGACAGAGTCATAATTTGCCTGCAGTTCGTTGAACTCAGAGCAGAGATCAGGGCTTGCTTTTCTCCCATCGGAAATCAATGACAACAGTTCTGGCCAGAAAGCTGTGTTCAGTGGTCGCTACACGTCTGAGAGGAGTGTTCAGACAGACGCTCCAGGTGCTCCCCTTTTGGGTGGTCCACACACCTAGCTAATTCGCATCATCAACACCACCACCGCTTAGGTGAGTTGTAATTAGTCTTTGAGTTTTGATGTGGTCTACTCAACGGGAGAATGTAGATAGCAAACTGAAGGGAGTAAACCAAGCATTCAACTGCAGGTTGAGATGCCGTCATCTTGGTTCACAAATGTTGATCGTCCAGACTCATTCAGACCTGCCGTTGGATCCTCCCCCTTTGTGAAATTGCTATCCAGCATCCACGAGAGGCTTAGTAAAGCAATCCTGTCCATCAGCACTTGCCAGCCTTGCTAAATCCGTCGAGTTAAACGCAACGATGCAGCCATTACACCGTTGCTCCAAAGTTGACCAGATGAAATGACTGGGTTTGAGAACGTTCGAGACTCTTTCAAACAGTCTTCCCCTGTGTTTTCTTACGTCATTAGAAGGCCAACTGGGCGTTTCATGCTTTAGTTGTTTTTTTTTCTCTTAGGTCTTATGCTTAAAACGCTAATGCAGACAAGGTGCATACGTTCACTTTGTGCTTTTTAATGATTTCTTTTGGCTCTCTCAAGCTTCTGCTAAGCTACCTGCAGCGATCTTTCCGCATTAGCAAATGCCATTGCTGCGAGGTTGATCGTAGGTCAAGTACATACTGGAAAATCTTGTTCTTGCAAGACATGAATTCCCACTTCATGCGTTTTCATTTCCTTTCGGGATACCTTCCGTCATTTTGTAGAAGTGCCAGTATCCCACTTGGAGTGCCACAGACATGATAAAGGGAGTAACAGCTCTCCTCGATACGCCAATATTACTTGATCACTCAAATGAAAGCTGTCACCCTCACCTGAAGGATATAAAGCTAGCCATTCTTAGCAGTTTGTCCTTACCCTGCCGATTTCACAGACTCAGTCCCAAAAATTAGAAATTTCACCAACTGCGCTTTTTAAGATAGGAGGAAGCAGTATTTATGGTGTTGAAAGGAGTGCTTTGACCTATTTTTTTTTCGTCAGTAGAAATGTGGAGCACAGCTGAGCTGTGTTGAAAGCCAAGCCTTTTGGGAGTTCAAAGGTTTAAGCCGTGATACTGCCATCAGCTCCAAGTGCGGCTGTCATTGCATGGGAATTATTTTTTCTTACAAATTATCTCCCGCCTTCAGCGCTGTCCTTTCGCATGATATTCACTGGGAGCCATTTAAACTGCTCAATGAGATTACAGCCGGTTTCAAGGTTCAAAAGAGGGGTGCTTATAATCCAACATCAATTAGTGCAGAAGCACCCACAATGAGATCCATCTCGACATCGTAATGAGGTGACACCAGATCAGACATAATTTGTAAAAGAGATAAGAACTGTGGCAGGAAATGGTCCAACAAGGAAAGTCTTTGTCACATTACCATCACAATTTTAGTGCGAGAAGCCTCAGGCGCCATCACACTGATAAGTGCAAACATTTAGTGCCGTCAATGAGTTCAAAAGCTAGAATGGCAAACGAGCATGGACTTATACGTAAAAAGACATCTCTACCCGTTGACTCGTTCGTGCTCTACACCATTGACGCAACAGTGTATGTTTCATCGTGGAAACCTCCTCATCGTACAGAATCGCTTGCTCACGTCTTAGGCTGTGAGGTAGATGAATAAGAACCAAAACCATCTGCCAGTGAGAAAGTGAAAGACATATCTTCCCATCAGTTGCAATTACCCAGCAGTGCAAGGTGTTTAACAAGTCGAAGAAGGGGTGTTAGGGAGAAACTGCTAACAGTGAACGGTGACATGCATGCACAGGAGTCAAAGCAAAGAGCCTGCAGAAAAGCCGAAGACTAAAGCCTTTAACTACTTCACAGTTGTGCATCAGCTGCTCAAACTCAAAGCATACACTGCAGTGGCGCCTTACAACGTCTGCTTGAATTGATGTTCAATTTGTAAATAAGAACTCCTTGTAATAATAAATTGTAAACAACACAGTTGTTGATGAGTGGTGAGCAGGTCAATTGAAGTATGTTGAAGGGGAATCTCCCTCGCTCTTGCAAAACCAAATGTGGTATTAGAGATAACACTGCAAACCCTACGTTTTCGACTACATTGCAGTCGAGACTATGGAAGGCGAACGCATGACAAACAACGTACTAGGTTAAAACTGCAAAAATCCTTTGCAACATAACCTTTTATTCGGTAATAACTTTCCGCCATTATGAGTAGTTAATTCAAGTGTATTTCATGCGAGACATGTGAGTCGTCAATCCACATATGGCTTTCTAGAAATAACTTGTGCATCATTAGTTTGCAATCAGTCTTTTAAAAATATTAATAGTTTTGTTGACTCGACTTTGTTTTAATAAGCACCGGACTCCAAATCAACCGCTTCACCTGCGCGGTATTTAAATGGGGTGCAAGGCCGTCTCGGTGATTTTGGTGCCTTTCGAGTCTGCGTTTCATAAGCCGGAGAAGAAGAAGGAGAAGAGTAGGATGCGTTTCTTCTGCCATTTTTCGGCTAGCTTAAAGTTAAGGAGGATGGCTGAGTTTTGCGATGCCTCAGTTATATATGTTAATCGATGATTTCCTAGGACAGAACAAGAGACGATTTACCAGGACGTCATTAAACTGGTTGAAGTACTTGCCGGGGACAAGGACGTTGAGTCACATTTGTTAACTGTTATGGAGGAACAGGAGAACAAGCAGCGAATTTGCGAAAAATCAGGTAAATCGGCCAGAGCCTAAAATGCCCTGATTTACTTGTTGAGAAATTGTTAAACCCTATACATCTTTTCAAGACGCGAAAGATGGTGTAGAGGTGAGGCAGAACTTATTGTCAGAGAACGACGACGATGGATTGATTGCGGAGTTAGTGGAATCCATTGGACAGTCTTCCTTTTGTGAGCTGCCTATTGTGGATGACAGGGCCGTAAATGCGCTTGCTATGGGGAAGACTGTGATGGAAATCCTTCTCGGTGGGGTGTCGTTTACGCAATTCCTAGAGTAGGTGTCCATCAGTTTTGATCTCCGGTTATAATGACTACTATGGCCTGAACCCAGTGCGTTTCTCGTGTGGGGCTGCAAGACGGAAATTGAATTGTATTTCCTCTGTTCAAACGATGGATCGGTTGATTGCTGAAGAAGAACTCTATTTTCGATACGACTTGGACGTTGTTCCGGTCCCTGGTGCAACGAGCAAAATAGATGAGTCGGGTCGCGCCTACCGATGGATTGTTTGGAATGAATTTGAGGTGAGCTGTTTTTGACACCCTTTTTGTGTTTATGAATGCTGTATTCGGTGGAAGTGTCTTTGTTAGGCTACAGGTGGTGGTGTTATGGGATGTGCTCAGTGCACGAGGGATGATGGATCGGGTCGGATTTGCTCAAGTGTGTTTGCTCTTGCTTAAGTCTGGTGGATACCAAGATTTATGCACCTTTTGGTGTGCTGTGTGCATTTTGTAAGAGGCAGCTTGCCTTGATGTTTGGCCCTTTGCGTTTTCGAAATTTGGCGACTAGTAATGGCACTGGCAGCTGCATGAAATTCTTGACTTCCCTTTATCGGGCTTGAGTTGCTGTAGAAGTGCAGTTTCCTGAAACCTGATTTGCAACTCATTTCATGAATGATCGCTTTTAATGCTCGGTCAGTGGCATTGGCAAGAGAAATGGAAATGATTGTCGCACTTTGTAATCCCGTAGGTTGAGTCTGAAGTGTGTGATTTGTTCTGGTGTGATTTACAAATGCGGGTTACTCCGCCCCTGGGGTTGGAGGAACTTGTAGAGGTGCAGCTGCAATCCCATTTGGTAACCCTGTAGAATTTCACGCTGCTGTGCTATGGTTGGTGAGGTATGCTTTTTTTATGTATGTGGTGTTTCTGTCCACTTAGTAAATTTTTTTTCATTCCACCATTGCAGTGCTACTTTAGTACATTGTAATTATTTGGTATTTTTACCCCCAATCTTAGGCAAAAAACTGGCTCTTTCGTTAATCCCATTCAGAGGCCTCTCAATTAGTGCTGCTGTTAGCATTGATCAACTTGATCACCCTTTTCTTTTATTTCTGATCCATGCTCGATTAGGATTCGAGGGGAGAGAAGGGGAGGTGGGAAGGGGGATTCTCAACTTACGCCAATCTACTCGTTGCATCGTAGATTCACTTTTAGTAATTGGTGGCGCTCTCACCTTGCTAGTCTTACGCTGTGAATCCACGTCAGACATGGGAGGAGGGGCCAACCACCCCTGTGCAGGAAGGCACTCATTGATGTGTACTTCTTCTCACGTCATTTACTGGCATTTCTGGTTATCAAGTCCCTCTTCCTCCTCTATTCCTTTCTAGATGGGTTCAAGTTTTCGGATCCTCCTCCCGGAGCGTTTCAACAACAAATTTGCCATGCACCTCGGCTTCCTTGAGGAGGTCATCAACAGTCCTCTATACTCGGTTGTAACTTTTGTAAATAAGGAATTCGTCGGTCCCCTCGTCAATTTCTCCGACGACGGCCTTGCTCCGCCTGGCGATATGTTTATTATCATAATGAAGGGCCACCTCGAAATCGACGTCTATTCGCCGAGAAATGAGGAAGCGGAGAGTGAGCTGAAGGGCATTTTTGCATTTGGTGATGTAGCGTACATCCCTCATCAATACAAACACCTCGCAAAGCTCTCCGGATGCAAGACCGCCCATGCCATTGTCTTGTGCATTATAAACCGTGCTCCTGTATTAGTTGAGGAATGTGGGGAACGCCTTCTTCAAGTATGCCCTCTTCTGCTCACATCTTATCCTTCTAGGAACTGAAATTGAAGAAGCCGAAGAATGAGAAAAGTAGTCTATTCCGTGAACTGCTGCTGTCTACGCACAATAATCCGAGGAATGCAGCTGATATTCTCTATATAGTAAGCTGGGTAGTTGTGGCTGTTGATGACACCGACGCTTGTGTAGGATGTGAACGCGGAGGAGGGAGTGGAATTTGTTTTGCGCAGGTGGTTGAAGGGTGGAGATGGCGTGTGTAGACGGAATGGGGAGCGAGCGGTTGGTTGTGCAGCAAGAGAATTGAGGGAGCAATTTATGGAACAGTTGGCGGCTGCGAAACTGGATTCCAGTGAGTTGTGCTTGGTTTGTGCGTTGGCTAGGTCATGAATTCATTCAACTGATGGCTACACTTCATTGTTCGTGTTGAGTTCACATTGTGGGTGTTTGCTCTTCCCAATTACTTGGAGTGTATCAGTGGGTGCATTCAATATATTTGAATAGGCATACTGTTTTGGCATCGAAGAACTGATAATAGTAGCTCGTCCACATGGAATACTCGCCTGACTTATTGGGGGCGAAGATGCTCGAGGCATGAGAAAAGGCAGTGTTGTTGTTAACAACGGAGTAGCAATAGAAATGTTGCTGTCTAATTTACAGTGGACGCTGTTCTTTTGCAGCGCGCTCAACATTGCAGATATCGAGTCGTCTTTTTACATCACCAGGTCTTTCCAGTTTGGAACCATTGCATGTGGCCATTTTGCGCACTTTCAAC
>JADWOT020000002.1:16061567-16079473 GCA_036345935.2 Taenia hydatigena | reverse complement strand
GGATCGACGATTCTAGCTATCATTTGATGCACTTAAGAAAAACACAAGGTCAAAATTGTCTTTCACTTGCACGGATTTTATTAATGGCAAATTACCAAAGCCATCTACGAGCAGAGAGCTGGTATAGCTAAAGTGGTTATTCCATTTGAAGTACCGTATTGCTATGTCCAATGAGGAACCCATTCGGATAAATCACAGGCAGTCCTTGTCAGCAATATGAGACTACCAGTAAGTCCCTTCTTAACACCTTCGTGGTTAACTAAATATGTGTTGACATCATAATATGTTTCGCGTGCAAATGTTCTTTGCCAAGACTTATTCTAAAAAACTGAAGAATCTAGCAAATTCATGGGCCAGGTCGTGCAGCTTCAAACCTCCCCTTTCGTCAGCATACCGTGGAGTTGTACAAAATACCATTATTATCGGTGGCATAAAGCCACCTATTACTGAAGACGTGTGTGCCTGGAAGAAAGAAGCCAAACAATACCCATATTATTACAACGATTGCACAGGGGTTTGTTGTCACTATACACAGGTGAGTAAATTGTGTGTGTGCGTGTGTGTGCTATTCATGATATGCGAAGTGTGGATGCAATCCAAGCCACACAGCGAAGCCACTCACTCCTTACTACTGAGCGTCTACTTGAAATGCTGTGTGGGTAGAAGAGGTGTAAGCGAGTGGATTCATGTGCATGATGATGTGGTATTGAATAGTCTAGTACGAGATGGCACGTCTTGTCATGCCTCCTTTCTCTCCACATGAACAGCTGGTTTGGGCGACCACGAATGAGGTGGGCTGTGCAATGCACCAATGTGATGACATCATACCTGGTTTACAGAATCCACAATACTTAATTGCGTGCAATTACAAGCCTGGGTAAGTTTGGTTTCTTCTGATCGTGTGACTGATGGGAAGCCTGTCGATACACTGCTATGTGCTCACTGCTTTGGAGGGAACCTCAAAGGACAGCGGCCGTATGAGGAAGGAGCCAGCTGCAGCCACTGCCATAAAAAAACAGGTTTGTATCCGCAAACAGTATGTCAAAATGCGAAAAGGCCATCGTGAAACATCATGGCTTTACAAGGCAAACTTCTACTTCCACTTCTACCGCTGACATCAAAGAACACCTCGCCTCTACGCGGCCCTCACAGAACCCATTCCCAACTCTAAGTTGGACAACTGCTGCTTATCTCGTCCTCGCTACCGGACAGCATTAAAGACAACATAGAGTAACATAAGGAAACTGCAACTGCTGGACAAATGGGAATCCCATGGTCTGCATTGATAAGCGTCAATTTACGGGAATAGGAAGACTTAATGTGTTTGGAGAAGAAGTGAGGTGGACAGTAAAAGAAGTAGAATGCGGGTTGATGATGACTAGATGTGTGAGAGAAAATTAACAGACCTGCAGAGAACCTGACCCTAGAAGAATGAGAATTTGAGACCAAGTCATTTAGCCAAAGCCCAACATTTAGTCCAAAATCATCTACAGTCTCTGCGAGTAATCGTGAAACTGTTACTGTTAAGCTAAAGTAAACGTATTTACCACTTAAGGTCAGTGTCGCAATTCTTATTCTCTGAAGCAATCTCTTAATGCAGGTTGCCGTTTCTTGTTGGGAGATTTATCTACACGTGTTGGAACACCTGTCCTCAGTCTGTGTGTAGTACGTGTTCTGTGAAGTTATGCTTTGCTCGTCTCACATATCATCATTATAAGTCCGACGTTTGGCGCATTCAGTCATCGTGGGCGCATTAACATGCTTACACGCACGAAGATATTAAAAATGAGGCGACAATCCCACCCACAAGGGGTTTAATATACACATCAAGTAAGCATATAAGTAACTGGTTCCATAACGCTGAAACGATGTGGCTCTCGCCACTGGGGTAAATAAATTGCACCGCATTGCTTTCCTGATACCTCTTTCGCAGTCTCAAACCTCTCTCCGTTTCCGCGTCCCACACTTGCAACATCATTCATGATCCACTACAGCAGCCCGAGATTGTTGAATAGCATGGTCTATGCACTGCTGATTCCTGATTTTATAATCCTGGGTGCAACCGTGACTCACTACAGAGAAAGTACTCAGTCATAGGACCACAACTGAGATGCGATTGTGAACTGCGAGATTCAGCTAACACTGGTGTGTCGCGCTTAGTGAAGTGAGAAGGGCGTAACGCTTGCATTGGGTGACGACCACAGCAGCGAACTTGAGGCAATTGTGCGCCATTTCAGGGTTGATCTACTCACTGAGGTCAATTTGTCTGGGAGGTCTGTTTCTGGACCCACTCACCGCCTACTTCTCGCCTTCCTTCTCAACAAAAGCAACATATTCATTCCGCTAGCCCATGGCTTCAGAAATACCAGATTGCTGCACGTTTGATATTCTTATTTTAATTGTCATTATCTACGCTCATTACTTGCATTCATGTCCCGGTCTTGAAGCTAATCAACTTCTTGCGTCGCACTTCGTAGCGTTGCTTCACCACTACTTGCCAATCGTATTAGAGGGTACAAAAGTGGAATTGTTGGGCATTTAAATGTGTCATGAAGACCATATACAGTTCCAAGTGTCAAATTCTATCTGAACCTTGGCACTGACCAACTGGATCATAAATACGCTTCCAGCACATAAACCTCCTTTCCCGATGGGCCTTTCGACGGAGGAGAGTAGGCAGCTTTGCAAGACCTGTAGTTAGACAAGCAAACGAACATTTTGGGCATTTCAGCACACACCTTCAGTGCATTGTCGATGATGACCTTGAATGTGTTAAGCGGAAGAATTTAACCAAGCGTTTGTGGCCATTAAACAGGACTTGCAGCTTCAAATTAAGTCTGAAATCCTTATTTACCATTCATTGTGATTATTTGACACCAGCAAAAAGCGGATCAGCGTTAAATAACTCTACTTCTATGCTGCAGCCTTAGTATATGCCTTTTAAGATCTATGGTAAAAGTATCCAAGGCTTTATGCAGTCGTTTTCCTTTGCGGCCTAACGGTGCTTTTTCATGAAAGAACGCCATCTAGAGCCGACAAGAAGTAGTGAAATCTCTCAATAAGTAGTGTGGATTTTGACACAAGTTCGAATTATCGGTGTGGATGTCAAGACTTTTTGATGATAGCACGTGGGAGGTTGATTTCTGCACATGCTTACTCTTTTATGCTCATCACTATTTGCATTATTCATTTTTCTGTCAAGTTATGGCATTAATTGGTGGCTCTCTTTCATGCCTTGTAGCTATTTTTGAGTGGTGAAGTTTGTTCCGTTATCTTTGAGTTGACGATGTTGTTGCTGTCTCTTCTGGATTACTGAGCAACCTACTTTGCGGATATCTTGATTTTCTCTCGATTTACATTAAAATCATTCATTGGTGCGGGTTGATTGGCCAAATTTCCTGCGTAGCTTGTCGACTCTAAGCGGAGCCAGAAATAAGCATTCTCAATTGCAAGAGGAATTATTTTGTGAGTCGCACAACAAATGGCAAGCATAACTGAACTGAAGAATGCCCAGATCTCCGCCTCTTGTAACTGTCTTTTTAAGCACGGCGTCTTTGTGCTGGCTAAGTTGTTTTTCCCGTGATAGTTTAGTCGGCTTTAGCGAGCTGCGATTCCTGAGTAAAACAAGACCAATCACTAAGCCGTGTTTTGCCATTAAAAGGTTATTTCATGTACTTTAAAATTTTCAAATGCGTGCATTTTATAGTTAAAAAAATTCGTTCTTCGATCTGCGAGTGATTCGATGCTCAGTGATGTCATTGTGTTGCAAAATAACATTTAATCTATCAAGCTGGCTGCATCAGGGAGTTGGGTGATTTCGAGAAACCGTTATTATTCCTGATTCATCTTCTTATTTGACTTTATCATATATGTTGAGTAAGTTGGTGTGGAGTTTGTGATTCCGTTGCTTCTGGATTAAGATTGGGTTGAACAGTGTCACCGGTTCCGGTTGGATCCTACTAGCAGGTGAAATTCAAGAGCCATCTGTCTGGTTCTGGTTGATAACATGACTTGTCCATCTGCACATACCTTCATTTAGAAGAGCTTTATGCAAACGTTGACGTGGCTTCTCTGCTGAATGTCCTGCATTGGGTTTTATCATTAGGAGTATCTGCAGGAGAGGAGCCTCACGTCTACCACGTGTGAAATTTGTTCATTATGCATACTAGGACCAAAAAGAGGCTTCAATGCAGCCGAGTTACGCGTTCGTTCGACACTTCGTATTCAATTCATATTTTTGCCATGCGGTCATCATCAGCGCACCAGCACGATTGACCCGCTGAACAAGCCCAAGTTCACGTCAATCAAAATAATCAAGAATAACAATTCCTTGGGCATGTGGCCTCATTTTCTGCGGCCACATGAGGCTTAAGCGCATTAAATATAACGCCACATCGCAATTTTTATTTAAGTTCTTGCTTTCAATTTTACGCAAACTTTATTATCTTGGTAACCACTAAGCATGCCGATATTGTTCTTGCCGCTGCAAATGATGTGGTTCGTTGATGGCGATACCATTGCTATCACCAAACAGATAGTGGGATTGCGAACATTGTAACATTTGGCATCGAAGAAGTTTGTGTCACCTGCTGGATGTTTTATGCACTTAATGCAGTGAAGCAGAAATCTCTTCCAACATCTGCAACAAATGCCTCCACACATGCACTAATTTTCTCCACGTCGATTTCCTCGTCGAGTTTCAGCATTAAATAACAGGCAAAAATGTTTTGCACGAGGGGGAGTGGGTTCAATAGCACACTTAGGTGCCTAAACACACAATATTGAAGAACGATTTCGCCAATGGCAGCTATGACTCCATTTGGACAGTAGATCTTAACGTTATAAACAGATTCCTTGAGACATAAACAAGTGCTTGATCTACGTTCTGTGATTTAAGCCACTATCGTCATACGATGGCCTTCGACGCCCTTACGCTAGAGACCAAATAAACACCTCGCACTGTGAACTAGACGCCTTTTTTGGCAACGGTGAAAACAACAGCGAGGCGGTAAGTGATTTCAACGATCTTAAATTTCATGCTCCGTTTACCAACTTGGTAATTTGTCCCACTGCTCAAATACGATGACAGCAGCCCGAACCCGATGCCAAACGCAGTTGGAGCTATCGATCCTAATAGTTGTCAACCACTATGCCATCGTTGACTGTGCTTCGTAAGAATAGTGTCATTCAGGCCTCTCACTTCAGGAGGAAGAATTCTTTCCTCCTTAAATTTGCCATGAATTTTACTGAACATGTTTTTACATTTGTATAAGTATCTCCAAAATCAATTTTAATTTGCTTTGGTGGCCCATCAATAAACTTTGTTTATTTTGTTTTGCTGGGTGAAAGTGGAACATCGGTAGCAGTGAAACAGGCTATCTGAGTGTATCAGTACCAGCTTCATTACTGCCAATGCTAGCCCGGTCACCAACGCACAGCGCACGTTTACGACTGCCTTTATTAATTTCGTTGGTTCATGTAAACATAATGTTCAAGTTTGTCACACCTTGCCTGTACAGAATAACTATTCACGCTTGTTAGGCTTAGAAGCTTCTTGTTTTCGTGGTACCCCATTGCCAAAAGAGGCATTTATTTTACATACCATCGACACCCACACCCCTGCACAAGGTGTTTTACGTTTACTAAAATCTTCCTCTTTATACACACTTACAAATAGTAGCCTGCCTGGTGCGTCAGCACAGTGCTTAAATGTATAATCCGCATGCGTATACCTTTCTTCTTTCCTGTGCAATTTGATGTTTTGTTAATCAATAGGCATACTTATTATAGAAACAGACGCTTCCTTTGCGGACCACCTATAACATTGTCAGAAGCATTCAATTGTGCTGAATAACAGACGTGTTATTCCGATCCTGTCATTGCCTCCAATCGCTGACAGTGCAAAGAGGACATGAACTTTTCCTAAAATGGTGCAGACCTCACCACCAAGTGCCCTGCAGTGAGCCTAATGTATTCCTGTGAGTCATTGCAGCAGGCAGCATAAAATATGTATTGTGGCCACAAATTATCAGTGACTTGTAAGTAGAAGTGAGTGTTGAGTAGCAATAACACTAGGAGTTTACTATTGTTGAATGTCTAATGTTCATGTCTACATTTCTTGCTGCACATGTGGATTCTCTCAGGACTTTAGGATGGAACAAAATCACATGCTCTGGGACATTTTTTAATCGAATATGTGAATCGAAGCATTTGGACGTCGTCTTGGAAGTCGTTGATTTTGTGTTAAGTAAATTTACTTGTAGTTTTGCTGTTGCTTAACAATTCATGCCTACTTATAAATTGTTAGCAACGTTGTTATGCTGCCTCATATACTACCAATAGCCACGAGAATCCATTATCGTAATGAATGAGCTCTCAGGCAACATGACGAACTTCTGCTGAAAGCGTTCCAAACAACAAAGTATCACTGAGTGTCAATAATTTGCATAAAATTCACTGGAGTGTAGGAAGCTGCTCCAAATGTGCCAGCTACACTCAAACAATTAGCAGCGTTTACTAGTTAACACAGTCACTTGCAGCAAAGGAGCCAGAGTTCTTCAGTCCTGACTCCTTTAGACTACAACAGTGCAGAAAGTTCTCTACATATTTAATTGGAGATGAAGTACATGCAGTCCTTCCTGAGTTACTCCGTGGAGCCTGCTACATCGAACACCACGTTACTGACGAGCCATTTCATTTTTTTCCCAGCACCGACAGATAAGCTCAAATCAAGTCGACCGTCTATAGTTATAGCTACAAGCTGTAGATCCGCAAGTTCAGCTTGCCTTATAATTGCTAGCACAGCTTCCGATCATAAATTTTTCTCGCCTACCTGCACATGTGATTAACATCACACATCGTGCACATTTTTCCGAGAAAAGCACACTCCGAAATTAAGAATTTATTAGAGCAAGGGAGAAATTGTGCTCAAATGTAAATATTGGAAGTTGTTGTGGAAGAATCAGCTAATATTGGATGTGCCTCTAGTCCAAAAGCAGAGCGCTTTTGATTATCTCTAGAGCAGAATTCAAAGTGGTCTTTGCATCTTCAGCTGAGCCAAGCGATGTGTTGACCTCTGCCACCACCATCGATTTCAGCAGACCTAGACAGCAAAGTAAAGTGGGTTCATCCTCACTTTGATGTAAAAAATGTATAAAGACCCGATGAGGAGCTTTGCGACCCCATTCTTAACAAGTGCTGCAGTGAATGTGCCACAAAGCACTCCGGTGACGCTACAGGTTTAGCACATCGCTACACTGTCTCCAGTTACCTATGCCACTAATTGAAATCCAGAGTCTAATGCAACCTTCAGAATTATAAGCTAATAAGGAAGAAAAATAACCAACAGGATTCGTTCCAGCATGTAGATGTTTCTCTTGAAGTAGTATCATATGCAGCTGCTCCGATATCTTTGTTCTTAGTAGAGGAAAGGTAGCTGCTGTCAATGCAGTTAAGGCATAACCATAAAAGTCGAAACTGCTAGCCCACCTGTCTGACCAAGAGTCTTGCAAATGTACTTGCTCTCGTCCAACGAGAGGCCGCGTGGAACGGGGGTTCCTGTGCTGGGAGCGTACTTCGGATCCATCTCGTCAATGTCGAAGCTCAGGTGAATTTGACAATTAGGACTGCCAAACAAACATGTTTCCATATTAATATTCTAGTTATTTATCCTCTTTAAAATGCATGTCTTTCAGCAATCACTCACCAAAACCTCATTATGGTCTTGAGAGTTATCTCCATGACACTCTCAATGCCAATCCTTCGCACATCGTCCATATTAAAATGCGGAATATTGAGATCCTTTATGAACTTCCTAAAGCAAGAAGTAAATTGTGAGCTTGCCTTTCCTCCTTTTGATTGGCTTAAAGGTCAAACTTACAGCTCTGGTGTATCGACACCCCGAAGTCCGATGTAGAGCAGTTGATTGGCTTCAAGACTGCAATATGCACAGGGTGAGAGAGCGGAAGTCAGGTAAGTAATTGTAAGTAATGCAAGGAGATCAGACCTACACTGATTTGATGGTTTCAAAGCCTTGAGTTTGCGGAATGAGTTTGCTGGTTTCGTTGAGAAGGAAGGAGAGGGGCATGCCGTGAGTGTGGCGAGAAGTAGAGCTGCTGGGAGTGTTGATGTCTGCGTGTGCGTCAACCCAGACAACAAAAGAGTTGGGGAAAATCTTCAAGTGTCTCGCAATTGACCCGATCCCGATGCTGTGGTCGCCGCCCAGTATGAGTGTTATGTCGTTCTCCCCCACACTTTTGGCGACGCACTCTGTCAGCTCTAAAGTGGTTTTTACCAGTGCTCGCTGGTTCTTGCAGTTCAATTCCTTTGGCTGTGTGACTTCTCCACAGTCATTTACTTTGGCATCTAGCATTTGGCAACAAAACAGCAGCGACACATAAGCAATGAGAATTTAGACCAGTCATATCAATGAGGTAGAGCGTAGGTGGCTCTGCACGGGTGAGCTAGAAAATTGAGGGAAATGTAACGTCAAGCAAACAGATAATTTGCCCAATTTCCTCAAAAGCTCTTTAAGACCATAGCTCAGAATGTCCCTAGGTCCATTCTGAACCCCATCCTTTGGTTGACCCTTGTCGATAGCTGCTGCCATAAATCCCAGGGAGGAGACGTGATTTCCGGAACCCTTATCGATGATGCGAATGCGCAAATTGGCTGGGTGTGGGTTGTAAGCACCTTTTATACTCCATGTGTTACAGCTTTGTGCGGCTGTGGAGATGTGTCTGTGCAGCTGTCAGGCTACTCTTTCTGTGTGTTTACGATAACAATTGATTTGGATGCTTATGTTGTCTCTAGCTTAAGGGTGTCGAAGGCGATCGTATGACGATAGTGGCTTAAATCCCTGAACGTGGACTAAGCTCCTGTTTATGTCTCATGGAATCTGTTTATAACGTTAAGATCTACTCTCCAAATGGAGTCATAGCTGCCATTGGCAAAATTGTTTTTCAATATTGTATGTTTAGGCACCCAAGTGTGCTAGTGAACCCACTCCTCTTCGAGCGAAACATGTTCGCTTGTTATTTAATGCTGAATCTTGACTAGGGAATTGATGTTGGGCAAATTTACACATGTGTGGAGACATTTGTTGCAGATGTTGGAAGAGATTTCTGCTTCACGTCATCAAGTGCACAAAACATCCGGCAGGTGACACAAACCTCCTTAATGCCAAATGTCACAATGTTCGCAATCCCACTATTTGTTTGATGATGGCAATGGTATCGCCATCAATTAACCACATCGTTTGCAGTGACTTTTGCCTCGCATCGTATGACTTGGGCACTGCAATCAACCACTACCACAAGAACGACATCGGTATGCTTAGTGGTTACCAAGATTATAAAGCTTGCACAAAATTAAAAGCACGAATTTTAATAAAAATTGAGATGTAGTGCTGTATTTAGTGTGTAAAAGCTCCACGTGACTGTAGAAAATGAGACTACAAACTTGGATTACTGTCATTCTTGAGTATTTTGATTGACATGGACTTCGATTTGCTCAGCGGGTCAATCGTGCTAAAGCACTGATGACGATCGCGTGACGAAAGTGTGAATTGAATACGAAGTGTCAAGAAAACGCGTAACTCGACTGCATTAAAGCCTCTTTTTGTTTCTAGTATGCACTAGGAACAAATGGGATGACGATCGCCTTGGGCGAAACTTCATTGGCATCGTCTCTATTTCCATCCATCTGCACGATCAAATCGACTCCGGTCCATGCAGAGTAATTATGTAAATGGTTAAAGACTGCGGATTAGCGTTATTTTAAAAGCCTAACAGCCTAGTAGAAGTGAGAATGAAGCTTATGTTGCATGGCGGGTGCATGAAGGTACAAGTATTATTTCTGTTGCTTCCCCAGCTTGATATTAAGACAAAAATTAGACACACTTAACTTACAAACACAAAGTGAAATGTGTCGCATGTAGGGACCTCCCGCCTTTGATAGCGCCATATCACATAAACAGGGTTTTTGCCTATATTTCGTGATCTAAACGCACTTATATCCAAAGATTATCTGTAGCGCACCTGTACGAGGATCGCTTACGCAAATCAAGGCTTAGCTGCGCGGAGGCTAAAGACAGATGCCGAAAATGTGAGCAAGGGCGAAGTGCCCAAAGAAAGCCATGGGAGCGAGTGTGTGCCAGTACACCTGGGTCGCGTCATCTTCCAGCAAATTATCCAGGCGTCCATTGCCATAACTCTAGAAAGATTCAATATCATTCTTGTCAAAAATTATTCTTGCTTATAGTTGATCACTTGCTTATGCTTGATTTTATGCCACTGCATTGCATAGAATGGCTATAAACTGGTTTGCATTGCTAACCAAATCTTTACCTTGCTTCATTAATTATTCGGACCTCAACTGCACAGCAGCTGTGCGCATTCCGCCCAAGTGTCATGCCATTTTTGGCTTTGGAGCAGCCTCGTGGCGGTCAGAGAGTAGAGCAATTCAACATCGAGCGAGGTTAGCAGTACGAAACTACATCACCAGAAAACACATCACAGACTAATAGGCTGACATAGGCTTAATTAGTCCCAGTAGACAACTACTATATAACCAAACAGAGAAGTACATTAGAGACAAGAAAGAGAGTGCTTCAATGCCAGATGCTCATGTACAGCCTACTTGCATTGTCTGTGCAGACTTCCAGTGGATGGAGTTCTGGTTCATAAAGCTGCAAGGATCTCGACTACCTCCGAAGTAATTGCTCATGGCCATAGGCATTAAAGAGCTAAAGCATGTTGTGATGCTGCCTTTGTCAGGCAATGACGAATGCAGTGGAATCGCAACGCCGATACCTTGATGCAACACTGATGCCAGCATGCATGCAAGCGGCTAATGAAAGCCTTTAAAAACAAAGGGTTCCATGCGAAAGGTGGGAATGAGAGCGCTCTGATTTCTGACTCTTAACAACTATAGCAAGTGAATCACGGCTATTTATTACATTGCATTGCCAGGAAGTAAGAGATACTTATCATCAGTAAGAAAGGCCTCACACATTTGTGGAAGAAGACCACCAGAAAGCATGTAATGCTAATCAGCTCTAGAATTGAGGTGGCCGACAATCGACCAGATAATATTATAGTCCTCTCGAAAAACATGGTCATTACGCAACTGACAAACTAGAGACTAGTTATCTCACGGGGAAACTGCCTTTAACGTTCAGCAAATGCATGGCAATTCAGAATCTCGTGCCAATCAGTACGGACTGTATGAGGGTAGGCACCTAAAAGCGTTTTGCTACAATTCCAATTGCACTGCCTTTTATGGAATTCTTGCCCAACCACTGAAGTGTGAAGCGCAATTGTCTTGAATAAGAAATACTTCTGCCAGAATTAAATCCTTCCACCACCCACGAACTAGGCTAATGAGCTGTAGAGCGCAATCGAGAGAACAAAGAACCTGGCGCTTTCCGGGTGCCACCTTGGCGATCCTCACCCAGACGCACACCGCAGATAGCCGGCGCGCCAAATTGTTTTTAAGACGACAGGAGATTTGGCATACATCCAGCCAAATCCCAACCCGAGGTGGCCATTAAAGGTGACTGCATTCAAATCATCATTCCTTACCACTGAATGCAAGCAAGTCACAGCCGAAAGGCTTGAAATGTCTTCGTTCTACAGAAGAACTACATTACGCTTCCCTTGAAGAAACCATATAGTCCATGCCAGGACTTGGCGACCAAAAAGCGGCTGAAAACTAGCACTTTCACTTTAAACATCATAAAGGCATCGGCATCGCTACATATTTCACATCACACGGCCACCTTGCCGAAACCGAGACATGGACTGCTCAAGCGTTTGTAGTTGAATTCCTCACTGTGTGCGAGTCGGAAACCTGTTTTTCATTGTATTCTTAGTGGTAGAAGACGTAGCCACACCAAATTACCTATTACCAGCATTTATTTCTTTTAAATCATGGAGCCGAAAATCAGCCCCACCGTGGGTACTCATGATGCCTACGAGTTTCTGTGCTCCCACCTCATACGAACGCAGTGTTCTTCATCGTGTGATTGACACATGTTCCAGCCATACTCGTCTCCGAGCAGCATGTCATGCCAAACTACACGACAATCACTTTTCAGCCCTATGTTGACAGAAAATAATGCCCTTCATAATAATTGTTCTTGTGCCGTCGTTTTGGTAAACAAATGACAAGGCCATGAAGGATTAAGAAATAGCAGTTGCTAATGTCCACCCAGGTAGAATGCAACGAAGACGCAAAAATTGTGGCAATAATTATGATAGAGAATTCTTTGCGATTATCTACCACAAGAAAGAAGATATACCACTGAGGTTTGAGAGAGGTGCCACGGCCATACGCGGTTGGTTCGTCGGCTCGTCATGATTCAACGCAAGAGATGCTCACTACCTGAAACGCGCCCACATATACGAGTTAT
Source organism: Taenia hydatigena (assembly GCA_036345935.2). Classification (NCBI taxonomy): domain Eukaryota; kingdom Metazoa; phylum Platyhelminthes; class Cestoda; order Cyclophyllidea; family Taeniidae; genus Taenia; species Taenia hydatigena. The sequence goes on along the minus strand of JADWOT020000002.1, from coordinate 16,067,061 downwards.
AGAGCATTTCATGGGAAACTGATGATTAACTCACAGAACAGGACTTCACCCACCCCATTCTCAACAACTTCACCGCAGACCATACGCTTTATTATCTTCTTTTAACTAAATTTGGTTTCTAATATAAAAGCTTGCCTACTAACCTTAACCGAGAAGCTTGCAGCACTTACTATGGATGAATCATAACACAAAGGTGAGAAAAGTACCTTACGGAGTGGATGATGAGCTCAATTACACAAAATCAGAACGCCAAATATACGTGACTCTGGGAGTAGAGGTAAACACTTACTGTGGTCACTAAGAGGCACCAAAATCAACATGAACATAGCCGCACTCATGGAGGAGAAAAGGAACGAGAACGGACTCGATTTTGTGATTTCTAAGGCCTTACCGGAGGCGCAACTTTTCGAGCGTTCGCCTTCACGCACATTCACGTTGCCATGAGACTGAGGTTCACCGTCTCACGGAAAGAGAGCAAATTAAGGCGTGTTGCCAAATTGGGAGATAAGGTTCTTGATGAAAGAGGTGTGTCGGGTTCTCTCGGTTCTCTAATGACAAAACTATACAAAAGAAACTATTCTTTTACGCTCTGCAACTGAGAAACGAAGAGCGGAAAGCTTTCTTGGAGGCAAGGAAATTGTCTTCGCTCGGAAATGCTCCCAACTTTCCAAAATAACAAAGCTACTTTTGTTCCAGCATTGAATAGCTGCTGATGGGTTGATTAGATTCACCCTAGAGTGAAATCGGCCTCCCAAATAAAGACCTTAAGTGAGGTATATAGCGAAAAGAATGCGTAAATTATGCTTCTGGAATTTCGAAGTGCAAATTGTTTGGCATCTTTCCTCTCATCTACACTAAGATGATTTTTCGAAGTAACATCTGTTCCTTTGATCGGTTAAAAGATTGGTGAGTTGCTCCCAAACCCAATGAAGACATAAGGCGACAATATTTGGGCCGAGTACACACATTCGGCAAAATAAAAGGATTTGAGATTGTAGGCATGTCGCAGGGGCCAGCCTACCCAGCATGAACAGCACGGAGACCTTAAGTGGCTGTAACGTAAACCAAAGGTCAATTTAGCAGCAAAATATTGCAGGTACAGCTTAATGAGAAAAGCGGAAAGACGACGAGGCCTCTGGAATGTGATCATACGGCTTAACTCCTCCCACCTCATTTCTCCTTTCCCCTACCTCCATCTAAGCATACCAAACCACCTATGGACGAGACAGCAAACACTTCGTGATTCCTTTCTCCCCCTAATGTTTTAAGTCAATCACATATTTAGACAACTGATCTTATTAACCCGATGATGGTGACCAATCCCTTTTGCATACCATTTTAAAGCGAATGGCTTTTTTATCTTGGGCACATATTTACTTTACCCCCCTCATTGTTTCCGCATTTCTCAGTCCTTTCTTTTTTCCATTACTTTAAATTTACTTAACTGCTTTACAATTTGATTTTACAACAGACAACCCATTATTGTGCTTCAGCGTTTCCGTTTTAAAACTTGCCTAACTTTCCATATTTCTGCTGTTTGCTTTTTACCAACTACATTTTCTTTGCCATCGCGACCCATCAGCGTGGCATTATGATGCTCTCAAGATCGTCGCCATCCTCGTCTTGTAAGACAAAACTTCCCCGCTATGAAGCACTACGAAGCAACATCAACTCATTCTTGAATAGCTTGAGCGAATTAGTTTGCTCTAAGTCCAAGTAGCCTACATTTACATGCCTCCAGATCATGCTACAATGCACGCCACGTGTTTATTTTAAGAATAAATTGCCCAAGACTTAACCGCACACAGATGCGGAAGTCATGCCTTAGGTGAAATTCCCCATTAACCTTGCTGCTACGAACATAGGGGTCCAGAAAACGATTAATGCTCTTTTAGCTGGTGCCATCACATTACTTTCATCCTGACAAGCCCGGCCTTATAGAAAGACGTTGCATGCTATTTCTGGTTTGATATTTCTATCACATACTTGTATCAAAATGTGCAATTATCAGCCCCACGTTAGTTAAAGACCAGTGTCTACAAGTGCAGGGAAGTATGGATGCCATGACAACGAGGCAGTTGTAAGGCCAGCAGACCAGCATATCTTGAGGCAAGGATTGCAGATACGCTAAAAAATGTTGTCCAATAGCGTTCGACAAACAGATCACCCACCATAATCTCCATCTCGACCGGTTAGTTCTGTCAGCGTATCATTTAACTCCACACAGTTGCCAAGTGGTGGCACTAGCTACCACGTCTTCTTAACGGTACCGCGTGCCGAAATGACATCACAACATTTGGAGCCGCTCTGCAGAGGAGATGGTATTGAGAGATAGATCAAGTGATATGAGGTTCCTTCGCCATTCTCGCCTACTTGGAGTACATGCCCATGCACAAAGTGGTTGGAAGCATCTTGTCTTCTGGTTTTTACAATCACCCCCTTCTGTCTCACACCCACCTACCCAACCCCCCACTCGTTACACATCAGCACCCTCTAAAGCCATTCTCAAGGCTAAGTGACAGCATGTCACCCATTTTGAAGACTCATGACACCTCCAACAGTAGGCAATTTACTTCAAAATGCACTCATTACCTGTGCGGCCAACAACTAACTGCGACTCAACAAAACCAGAACAGTTCTGCACATCCTGAAGCAAAATATACCGCACTTGTCGCATAGTCATACAGATGGGCCGCGATCCACAAAAGAACGTCACTATTACCAAATCATGCACACGTATTACATCCCTATGAGCTTTTCGCTCCCTGAAGACGAAAGAAAACATCATACTCGGGTTAAATACATACACGTCTATTCAACATACCACTCCGAAGAGGTACAACGACGGTACAGTTAGGTGACCTCATCACCGGAATCCGTCGTTCAACAAACCACCGACGCATGGCACGGTCCACTCCACCTTGTCCAGCGCAGTCCTCCGTGCTCTCCTCGGTAAGACTACTGCGTCGTCAGCCTCCTCACCTCCCATGCTGCAAGCCAATTCCGTATGAGATGGGAAGAGGGGAAATGTGCTATCACGCGTGTCCATCCTCAGTAGAGGAAATGTTGGCCTAAAAGCGATTAGTCAAACTCCTGTCGACGGTGCGGCATCACGACAATTACAGTAGCAGTAACTAAGCTTTAATATGACCATCGGTCTAAAAGCTACTGCCACATCACAAGCATGCAAAGACAAGCCCAACTACTTGCCTCAAACAGCAAAAACACATTCACTACCATCAAATGGCAGATGATCGTTAAACAAAATATCCGCACGCGCACGCAAGAATCCCAAATCACACAATTCCATGTGATTTAAGCAATATGCGAGAATAAGTAGGGCATGAAGTCGTTGGGTACTTTCCGTTTCTCTCACAAATTGATCACACTTGGGCAATAGGTGGTCATCCTACTCACTGCAACGCCCACATGTGGACGTCATTAAAAATGTCCCCTCGGATACGCGTCGATAACTCGCGTCCTAGGCCACAAACATTAGACAAGCGATTATCGAATATGACAATGAGTCGTACCGAGTATCATACGTACATATCATAGCATCGCAACTACACTTCCAATCACTCCACACCTACTTCATGCCAGCATCGCCTCATGTCATAGTGGCAAAAGCGACAACATCTATGCATCTTAGATTTAACAAACAAACAAGCAAAACCAATCATTGTAAGAAGATAGCACCTGATTCAACTTATCTAATATGCTTACCAAATTACAGGTTCGCTCTTGCGTGAATTAACACCGCATTCATCGTTGTCAAGGCCGCCAAGCACAAAGCCGCACCTCTTATGCTCTGCATGGATGAATAGTCCACGATGAGAAAGGTGACTTTCGGCACATTCAATCAGTCAAATGATTGCGGCTCCACAGCTGTCGACGAAGACGAGTTCGAGGGCGCTTAGTGCAGTCTTAGTAGCCTCCCATGGGTCGGCTTCTACATCCACATTCCCTCTTGCCATTGCCACCGACGGCTAGGATGGGTGTTTTTGGCAGCCTGATGAGTCTGTAGTGCCGTTAGAGAGCGACCCATAACCAGTATTGAAGGTAGTAGCGGCAACAGAGCGTCAGTCAGTAAGACTGCTCATGCTCATCCTCTACCACCCCCGCGACCTCGTCAAGTCGGTGAGCACACCATAAAAGCCAACAGCAGCGCATTTAAAAAGGCATTGCAACACATAAACGAGCGAATATTACACCAAATGATATCTCGTCTACACGGCCCATTACAGTGGTGGAGCATCTGCACTCGAGGGCCATAGAAGGATGAGTACCAGTAGCGTAGTCGACGCAGACGGGCTTCATTCCACTCCCCATGATCGGTGAGCAGGAATACATAAGCTCGCAATTTACTTCAGTGCAAATTGCCACCCCGCACACTCATCCCCCATCGCATCATAAACGCGATCACATCAACAACAGTCACGCAGCACCCGAGGCAACTCCAACTCCAACGCTAGCTGCCCGCAACTTATTCAAACTTCCCTTGTGGAACAGTCCTGGGCCCACACTCGACCAGAGGGTCAACGTCAAAAAATGACTACTCGTAAAGAATCCTTCGGCGCGTCCAGTCACTACCTGCATCTCATGCATGCGACAACCCTAACGTCCTGCCTTACACCCACCATAAACTCCTCGCCACCAACTCCCAAACGGTAAATAACAACACCCACTACTTCACTTCCATGCAATCACATCACAGTACACACTGATAAACCCAACACATCCCCTCATCCACCTTCCGCCTCCTCATACGTCTTGCATACCACAACGCCATCCACATGCAACGACCAAAACATTTGAGCAATTAAGGTGGCGACCCACTTTTCCTTTGAAACAGACAGATATCAACAACTATTCGTTATGACAGACTTCCCACGTCCACTCGATATCGTAGAAGGTGCAATTTACCAATGACCTCCGTCAACCAGATGACACCGAAAATTAAAGTCACATTGTCTAATGTCAATGGCTTTAACTCACAAGTGCATTACGATCAGTCTGTGAAAAGGCCCATTTCCATTTAAGCGGCCATCACACCCACCCACCACCACCTGCATCAAGAGCATGTATTGACTCAACTTCTTGCGCTACCTCGGTACTATGGTCCTCACAGACCGATGCACAACAAACAAACGAATCCCAAAAATGTGGAATTGAACATAGGATAAGCTGCATATAGTAAGCAGGGGAAATTTTACTGAATCTACTCAATATTTCATTTGCTAACTAAACATCTTACCATCTGGTTCTTGGTTCTCCTTTGCGTCGCACGTTCCATTTGTTTCCTTCTCCATGTCTGCTCGCCTCCTGCAGCGTATGCACTCGCTTCTCCACCATATCCTACCTTGTAGAAATCTGTCCAATTTTGCCAAAATTGTAAGAGCCGAAAACAATGGACCAGTAGTTGTTCCATCCCCGTCGTAGCCTCTAACAATCTGCAATAAAGATATGAAAGCACCGCAACTACACACACCTG
>JADWOT020000002.1:16013756-16060811 GCA_036345935.2 Taenia hydatigena | reverse complement strand
GGTTCTCCAATGTCCTTAACAAGAAGAAAAGCCAAGCACTAGACACATCCCCAACTACATCCCACAAATTATGCTATAATTGCCAAAATTTACTCAGTAAAAACGGACCATTTAAAACACGACCACAGCAGTCTTAAGCAATTGCTTAAACCATTTCGCAGCATAAAAATCACCGCAGTTCCGCATTATATCTAAGGCCGAATATACCTTGACAGTAACCTAGTCTTTCCCTCCATGTTTAACTTGGCAAATATGTGCATACAGAATAGAATAAATGAGTACATGTGCGCTCCAAAACGGCAGAAAATAACGCAAAAACTTAGCAGATTCTCAACTTTTTGCCACCAATAAAAAGTCGTTGCCATAAAAACAGCAAACCATTCGACGCGAACAGTAATACCAGTCCCACAGCAAAGGGCCATAAACCGATTAGAAGCACTCGTACGCCGAGCCGTGATGGTATTTTACTTAGCCATGCATTCGAACACAATTAGCATATTTACGCAAAAAACTGCAGCCCTACCATGCATAGCTTGTTCTAAATCATTATTTCAAATTAACATTCACTAACATCACTTTGAGGCACAATTGTGTAATCAATGTCACAGTTGGGAGCCCTGCCAACTGACTTTCAGCATTCACTTCTTAAATCCTGTTGTAACATATAATTCGCTTGATTCAATAACTAAGCTGATTTATAACCCTTTCACAAAATATTTAAAAAATGACCCTTACAAAAATCGACTCAAGTACAGCCACTTTTTCTAAGCCTATGCCATTCTACCCAGAATATTAATTTGTTTAAAACTTGAGGTCGGCACTACTACTTGTCACTAAAGTTTGCTTTTTGCATATCGAATAGCCTTTGCATATACCCGGCGGCATACATAAAAATTTGGAATCTGCTACCATTGTCGCTGCCGTTCATGGCTTGCACTTTGCTTTAAAGGAAGCGGATGCGTGAGTATCCACTATAAAGTGTGTTTTATTTGTGTATTTTGTGTATGTCTAGGGGTTTAGATTGGTGTGAAAGTGTGGTAAGGGATTTTTGGCTTGCTGCATTCATAGTTTCTGTATTGCCTGTGGTGGAATGCTCAAATCCTGTTGTCTACTTTAACCAACTACTGGTATCGACAATGTTCTTTTTGGCGCAGGCGACTTGCCGCAGTATGGTTAAGTTTGCTTACTTCGGTGGGTGCAAGTTCTTTCAAATTAAGACAAAGGGTGATGGTTCGGATTTTCTTGTTGGTTACGCAACTCATTTGTATGCATAAAGTAACCTGTCGAAGTATTTGAAGCGATTCTAAGGTAGCGTTTGAGGTTCTACAATAATTGTTTTGGGAAGTCATAAAGTTGAGGCGAGGAAATCTTAACCTTATTCTTTCATGATGCAAGCACAGACAAGCCTGTTGGGAGGAATTGAGAAATGATGCAATGACTGTAAGATATAGTTGTCTGTGTCTCCTTTTGGTCTTTAGCGCATTGGCAAATTTAAAAATGCGAATTTTAAGTAAATCGAGCAGTTAAGCGTGAAGGTTCGCTTACAAGAAAACGGTTCATGACGCCTCCTTGCCTATGCTCCAGCTCAGATAACTGTTGTCGACTTTGATGAACAGTAGGGGCAAGGTCTCACGTGCCGACTTTGGTGGATGAGATTAGAGGTTTGACTTTCCATGCATCTATTCATCGGCTGTGGAAACAATTAATAATGGAAATAGTCCAGTGTTAGGGCTAGAGGGGATGCATTATAATTTAGTCGCCAAAATGCCAAGGTGTAAGCTTTTACCTTATTGCTGCTTTGCTATCTGATTTCAGCCTTTTAGTGTAGGGATTTCATTTCGGTCTAGGTGAATCCCATGGAGTTGGTCAATGTTAAAACAGTTGGAAGAATTTCTTCATGAGGTCACTTTCTTTGTCTCCTCAAAAGGCTATCGCTCCCCTTTTTTCCAGCTGCAAGGATGAAGGGGGCGTCTGCTCTGTACAATACAGTCATTGGAGGGTCGGAAGAGTCTGCGCTCCTTTATCGTCCATATTGACAGCATGCAATTCATTCGACGCTCCTCGCATGGGGCAGCGAACCACAGTATCATGGCAACGAGTACGTGAGTGGAGGCGAACAGTCGAAAGGCTGTTTTTTTCGGTGGAACTAAGGTTGTCGACTGCTCGACCCCTTTCTCATCGCCTTGCTGAGTCGCTCAGTAGTAGCTACAGTAAATGTTTACTCCCCCTTCCCGCCCACCGGCGTCCTTACTTTTTTAAATGGGCTCGACGTCAACCATGTATTGTTGGTTCCTTATCGGTTTGTAATAATTGGCTGGATTTAAGGTAGTAAGGTAGGCGTGGGAGCTTTTTTGTGAAGAAATGCACTCGTTTTTTTGTGAACAAGTTTTGATGAAGCACCTGGGCTGTGGTAAACCTGTTGTAAGTCATGCTGCGTGAGCCAATCATCTCTGTTCTGTAGTGTGCTGTATGATTCGGTTATTTAGACGCGTTTCCGATAGTGGGTATTTTTTGAGCCGAACAAAAGCGAGCCGATACAACACGTAGAGTCGTAGTGTTATCTGTTCTTCAAAACCCCTGTGATTTATTCTTTTCTACGTCACGATTCCTTCCTCTTCTTCCTTTCATCTGCGTTGGATTTTTGCACACTTGACATTAGCGATTTATTTTTCTTAGTTGTTCATAATTTCGTCCTTGTTAAGAGAAATGAAGACAGAACGATTATTGAAAGTGGACATTAATTACTATCAACATGAAGTTGACCCATTAAATTGACACTTTCCTCTGACTACCGATTGTCGTGCGGCTCGGCACAGGTTTTTACTCCTATACGAAGACGGCAACGTGATTTGTCAATTGCGCACTAGAAAAGCTAAGTTTGTGTACTGGGAGCGCAGCCGTTCTTAGACGTCATGATTCCTAAGTGTGGGGTTCGAATTCGGTCTCGTGAGTTTGCAGAAGGAATGGTGGTAAATAAATTGGTGTGGGCGATCTGGAGTGATCTCCACGTCTCTTTGGTTCCGGTCTGTATCATAAGGCTAAAATATAAAACACTGTATCGGACTGGCACGCGGTGAGGAAGTTAAGTGGAAACGTTGAGCCAGCTTATGCCTTAAGTTCAGCAGGGTGGCCGTGTTAAGTGATTCCTATACGGCTGTCGATTTCTGCATGGTGCTTAACTTGCAAATGCTGAGTTATTGTTTGTTTTTGTTTGTTATGCTCGGTTTTAAGTTTGTAACCACTCTTTGTTACCTCATTGTAGGATATTTTCATCTGCTCAGTTACTTTCTTCACATAACGACTCTATACTCCGTTAACCACTCATCTTTACCTCACTATGACCCTACTTTTCTTACAGACGGGGGATGCGATGCGGCAAAGGCAGTGATCGACACCCCACTGCTGAACCTACACTCATCTACTACCTTCAGCCTCCTTGACAGCTCAGTCTCCTCCGCCTGTAAGGTACTCACCATATACGCAGACGCAGTGTAAAGGTTTACGACCAGTGTGTCTTCGACGTCGTCCGTCTTGCTGTATGTCTAGTCCATCGAATTCCTCGCTGTAGTTGTAACTCTTACCCGCTAACTGCCCACTTCTGTGCACTCTTTTTGCTTGAAGTGACGCGGATTCATGACGCCATTAACGAGTGGTCGGTCAGGGCTGTCAAGGAATTGGTGGTGACTTTTTTTCTGCACGTGAAAACGAATTCACCACAGCTGCTGGTTCTGTTGCTATCACTGCTTCCTCGTTGCCTGTCCGTGAGGTTGTGGATTTGGTTGCGTAGGCTGTGGAGGCGGAACTTGGTGAACATGTGGTTCTTGCTGTTAGTGGATGCCTTGCAGGAGGGAAGGAAAGAGAGTTGGAAACTACTGCCTTGATCGAAATGCAAGTTAAATTTGACCTTTTGTTGTCCAACCGGTAGTCCTTTTTGATTTAATCTAAATATTTGCTTTTCCCACTTTCTTCAATTTAGTTAAAGGCTGCTGACGATTCTTACAAGCTGTGTGGAGCAGTGTCTGTGTGGCATGCGAAAGATCACTCTCCGCATGACTCTTTCACAAAATCAGCGGGCCTTGTTGACTAAGATTTTAAAACATCGGGACCGATGTTTGATTGTCGAATATGGACGAATGTATTGTACAACGAACTTGTGTTCAGACAATCCAATCGGGTGACTTAAATTGTCAGGATCTCCCAGTTCTCGATTGACTACTTTGAATTGCATTTGCTCCGATTTTGTGCAGCGGTTGTGATGTAACCTGTTACTAAAATTTGTCAACCTTATGCAAACTGTCTTTTGCCGTTTTAAATGCCTATAATGAGCTTGAGTGGTTAAAGTGAGGCAACGTTTCTCCACTTATCAACTGCAGTTTTGCTGTTACCAGGTCGTGGAATGCTTGATAGTGCACTAGGTGGTCGAAAGAGTTTGAACGGAATTGGAGGCAAGGGTGGCTGAGTTCCCAGTAATGCCTGTCGTTTTCTGTCCCCTACTTTTATAAACTTTTATCACTGTCCTATTCGCCCATGCATAATGCAAAGCGCTCAGCCACTTCCTATCAATTTTCGTCCTATGTTCACACAACTATCCATCATTTGTCTTTCATCGTTTTACTTCCCTCGTTCACTTTATGCTTCTGTATTCAACTCAACAATTTAATTTTACCTACTTGATGTCGCACCGATTCTTCTGATTCTTCTTCATAAGTTTTCTGACCGTACTCCTAGATTAGTCGTGTGTTCTGAGATTGCCTTAATGTTTGCTTTTCTGATGAAAGGTTGCAGTGATTACGTGCATTGCGTCTCCATTGGTGAGGCACGTGGTTGAAGTGTGGAGGTGCTAATATGATTGAGGTTGAAAGGGGTTGATTTGTTTTAGATGTGCGTAGGCACCACTAACCCAGTCGACTGCGACGCAGTTGTCTAGTCTCTTGTAGCTCTCAATGAGTTCGTCCTACTGGTAGACAATGCTAAAAACGCTGAGCGCGAGTCTAGATAATGAGCAGATCTGGGAGGGTCAGTGGGCAATCGTCTGCGCGTTCAGTGTGTGCTCACCACTTGAGGGAGTGATTTGGGTGAAAAGGCAAAGATGAATGCGTTTTATGTGGAGGAGGAAGGGAGGAGGGGAAAGGGAGGGTGAAAGGTCCGTGCGTGTAGCATTCCTTTCTTCCCGTATGCGCGCGGAATGACGATGAAAGTGGTGAAGCAGTAGCACTGGATTCGCGTGATGCTATTGGCTGAACTGGAAAACATCTGGCCCATGATGGATGCACTCTTGGGCTCTTCTCTGTTTGCCCACCAGCTGAGACCAGTGTGTGCTAGCACCTGGTCTTTCAGGTGGAGTTGATGTGTGAGTTAGGGACCAAGAATGCATGTATGCATGGTAAGCTTCGGGACCACCCTCGAGTCGGCTAGCACGGTCGCTTTGAGAGCCTAAGTGGCACTAGTTACTGTCAGACGACGGGTCATGAATGCTGGGAAGGTGACAGCTGCAAGTTTTACCAATACAGTGTTTGACGATGGCGGTGGTAGGAGCAACGAGATCCTACAAGAGAAGGTCTGCAGGTGTCCCGAGCGCAAAGGCTTGCCAAATCTACTATGAGGGTTGTTATGGCCATAGGAGGGAAGGAAGGAAGGATGGAAGGGAACGAAGTCAACGTTGAAGCAGGTGGTGGGGCAGAGGGTGGTACCTTTTCGATGGCGGATCGTGGGGAGGGGAGTGAAGGAGAGTGAGGTCCTCGAGTTCCATCTGTGCCTTGTGGAAGGCGTCTCCATCTCTTATTGTAGCATTGATGCTATTGGCATTGGTGGTGGTGGTGGTAATGGTGGTGGGTGTGTCATTTTCCCTATGGAAGTTGCTATAATCCTGCTGAATCTGGTTCTGCCATTGTCAGTGCTCCTACGCAAACTTCCTTCACGTTGCTCCCCAAAATACACTCTCTTTGAGTGTGCTGCACAAAACACTATTCTGGGAATAGATTTATAGCTTTGCAAAGACATTGGTGGCAGAGTTGTATTTCGCTGTCATGGGTGTGCAGAGTCGGAGGTGACTAAGCATTAACACTCATGCCATGTTGCCCTGGATGTTCTCGACAATGCTAGTCAACTAAGTTTCTGTACTCCTAATGAGTTTATTCTTCAACATTGTGTGTGAAGTTCTTGTGGGAGGTACTGTGAATGACAACTTGGGCTTTCAGGTCTAGATCTATATCCGTGAAGTGAGTGAATGGGCCTGTCATTGTGTCCGTGCCTAAATTCTGGGATTTGTCAAGCAAGTCCTTTCTGCATCATCCACCTCCTCGTCTTACTAGTTGCTTCCCACGGACACGGACACTGGGATAGTCAGAAGGTCTGTTGGAGCGAGGAATGCTTCCAGCGTCGATGGAGTGAACGCGCCATTGACGAATGTGGGAGTATAGTTGCGTGAGCTCTTCACCACTTTGTACTCGGCTTCCATTGCGTCTGTAGAGACGGAAGGAGATGTTGAGTTATGTGGAACGCGCTAGAACATGGAGGGAGCCAAGGAGGACTTCCTCCTGAGTACCCTCTTCTGCGTGTACACTTACATGAAGATGAGCCAGGCTGGTCGACGCTGTCTAAGCACAGTACAAGAGTTGATTCTGCTGGTAAGTGTGCAAATGAGCAGCGCCACTAACAACAACGTGTTTTCCAGAGGAGGGCGAGCCGGTCGTGATTGAGGAGGTTGAGGTGGAGCTCGCGAAGACGGAGCTGGAGTCAGCAGAAGAGGAGACGCTAATACCATCACCACCGTCTCAACCATCGCTGACCTCACCCACCTTACCCCAGTCCTCCCCATCTCAGTCATCTATATCCGCCAGTACGTTGAATGCACATTGTCTATCTTATTCTGCCTCTCTCATTCCTACTTCCTCCACGCCTTTTTATTGCCTGCCTTTTCTCTCATTCTGTGTCCTTCCAATTTATGTATGCGTTCTCACATTTATTCATTGATGACATCCACTGTTTTACCCATTCCATGTGGTTAAACCTCTTCTCCTCCTCCTCCTCTTTCCCTTTCACACAGACTTGCAGGTAAACTATGAAGTGGAGGACTTCCTCATTGCTCATCAGAGGGAGGGTGAGGCTCAGGCGCAGGCGCAGGGAAAAGGAACAGCTATGACAGCCACCAGCACTGGCACGGGCACGTCGTTGAGAATGGATAGTCCCGTCCACCTCGCTGCCTCCTTGCCCAGCCAACGAATGGAAGGGTACTCTTTGATGGTACGGCTAATGCGATGCGCTCGTTTTCATCCCATTCAATTTCGCTCCAATCAGAATCACGGTTCCTTAACCTCTTGCTGCGTCTAGTTGGATTTGGTTGCTCCCTGATTTGGTGGCAACAATTCAGGCTCTCCTATTGCAACTAGTTATCCACCGCCGCTTACAAAGCATCACCACTTTTGATCACTTCGTTTTTACGTGCCTACATGGATAACACGGATCGGTGGTGATCAACGAGACAACTCGTCTCTACATGACCTGTGAGTTTACTGCGGCTTGACGATCCGTGTTATCTATTTTGCCTTGATTCTGCTTTTGTCCATCTAATTTCTCCTGCCGTGATGGACGCATGCTGGCGGACTCAATATTTTCTTGTACATAAATCGATGGGTGTGATACGGTGAGTCATTGGGCGGGAGCTGGAGTGGTGGCGATGTGTTGAGTTCACACCAACTAGCCATCCAACGAACGATTTGAGAGAGCTTACTTCAACCAATATGGGACTGCCGATCTGGTCGTCTAAAAGGACAGGTTTAAAGGGGGCAATGAGACGAATGTGCCTTCGCACTCAGATACACTCAAGTACGCACACACGCGCGCCTACCTGTATCCGTACTACCCCATCTGATATGATATGAGCAATTACACACACACACACGCACGCGCACACCAACCTCGGACAGACAGCCAAAGAGAAGCCGACATACACAGTAAAGAGTGTGCATGTGGAATTAAGAGGGAAGGACACATTCATACCCATTATTGCAGGGCGCCACGCTGACACAATATCTGCAAGGAGAACAAAGAGTAGGCAGTGAGATAGACACCTAACAGTTTGGCGGCCAGCCTGCAAATTACGAAGTTGGAAGTAGAAGCAACGCGCTCACCTTCGCTCTCGAGAGAGTAAGTGTAGGGGTAGGAGATGGACAAAAAAGGAGTTGGTGTGGGACAAACTAAAGAGACAGTTTAAAGATAGAAATGGAAGGTGTTTGGCAACTCAAGCTAAGCTATGCCAAAACAACTTTTGATCATCGGTACGGTGTGACTTACTCAGATTCAGTCTAGACTGTGCTAGTCATGCCATAACCAAAGGTGAGACCGGTGGAGAGATAAAGAAAACTTACCAAGAGGATGTTTGTAGAGGATGAGGTAGGAGGAGGAGGCATGGGTAACTTCATGCTGGGTTCGAAGAAGATGAAGACACGAGAACTGAGAGGAAGCCAGAGAAACAAGATGCTTCTGTAGCGCAGAAGTGGAAAGCTAAAGGCAACAAAATGAAGTGCAGGCGACTACTCACTCCTCTCCCTCGAGTGACTTGAATGCATGGAGCACACACGGTAGGACACAATGCAAGAAGCAATACTTGAGAGCACATCCATCCTGGTGGAGGATAAAGGTGACACTCACTAAAGACGCGTTGAAGTGAGGTGTAGGAAAGAAGACGGAGACAAGTAGGCTCCTATCCCTCCATTCCGAGAACGCCATCAGACCTAGTTGTTGGGTGTGTACTGTGGGCCCTAATATCTAAAAGAATGAAAAAAAACTTCACTTTACATTGAGGTTGGGTCGGATGCTCTCCAACAGTTCCCTCGCCTTTCTGTAAATGCTGCTGAACTGCTCTCAAATGCGTCAACGACTCACTCACCTTAAGTGGTTAGTCGATGGTTGGATCAATACAATCGATAATATTACCTGCCGTGTATTCGTTGCGTATTGGTTGTCTGTCTAGTCGGTTGATCCAATCACTGACCCGTTATATCCACGGCGAGTTGGGTTGCGAACAATCTTACTGATGGGTGAGTGGAAAATGTTTTTGGCATTTACTGAAAATTATTTTGCGCAGGACTGTTAATTGTTGCAAAAACATGTTATCCCATGTTAATTGCATAGAAAGGGAAAGCTGTGCCTAGCCTCTTCAAGTATGTCGTTTGTAAGAAATTCGCATTCTCTCTACTAAGCTGAACCTTTATATTCAACTAACTCAAATGGCTAGATGAGTGAGTGCATGCATCGTACCATGAAGAGAGGAGAGAAAGGGATGAAATAATGAAGGCTGCACTAAAGAATCGTGCAGTGTGACCTTACAGTGTCCACTTCCAATCTCTTGTCCCCTTGCCCAATCTCTCCTTCCATGCCCACAGCCTCTCATCCCTTCGCCCCTATCTCATTCATTCCTTTGTCTCTATTAGCTGATTCAGCTGATATTCTCTATATAGTGAGTTGAGTAGTTGTGGCTGCTGATGACGGCGGTGCTTGCGTAAGATATGAGCGCGGATGAGGCAGTGGAATTTGTTTTCCACAAGTGGTTGAAGGGTGTAGATGGCGTGTGTACGTGGAACAAGAAGCGAGCGGTTGGTCGCGTGGCAAAAGAATTGAGAGAGTAATTCATGAAACGGTTGGCAGGCGTGAAATTGGATTCCAGTGAGTTGTGCTTGGTTTGTGCGTTGGCTAGGCCATGGTTTTATTCGACTGATGGCTACACTGCATTGCTCGCATTGGGTTCAGAATGAAAGTATTTGTGTAAGAGTGAATGACTGATGCAAGTGGGGTCGATTGATTTGTTAGGGTTATGCAAGGAGGAGAATAGGTGGCTCATATTGTGAGCGTTTGCTCTTCCCACTCACTTGAAGTGTATCAGTGGGTCCTCGGTGCATTCGGCATCTTCGAATGGTCGAACTGTTTGGGCATCGGAGAAGCGATAATCGTAGCTAGTCTCTGGGTTATGAAAACTTGAGCTCTTCACGTGGAATACTCGCCTGACTTATTGGGGGCAAGGATGCTGAGAGCCATGAGAAAGGGCAGTGCTATTGTTGACAGTGGAGTAGCAACAAGAAATTTTTCTGTCTGATTTACAGTGGGTGCTGTTCTTTGGCGATGCTTGAGGTGGGAGTATCATTAGCACGCTCACCGTTGCAGGTTTCCAGCCGCCTTTTTACATCACCATTCCTTTCCAGTTTGAAATCACTGCATGAGGCAATCCTTGGCAGAGGAATCCTCTGGCGTCTACCATTAACCTTGACACCTCGGAGTAAATTGGAAGGTTGTACAGATATCCTTCAAATTGTTTTGAGCTTGGAGGAATGGTTGAAGGGGAAGTTGGGACGGTATCGGTGTGGGTGGAAGGGGTAGGGGTTTGGGATGGGTTGGTGCGTGTATGGAGTCGGTTTACATGGTTGCTATTAGCCTTAAGGTGGGGAGTTAATTTTAAAGCATCA
Organism: Taenia hydatigena; assembly: GCA_036345935.2. Classification (NCBI taxonomy): domain Eukaryota; kingdom Metazoa; phylum Platyhelminthes; class Cestoda; order Cyclophyllidea; family Taeniidae; genus Taenia; species Taenia hydatigena. Next base: position 16,050,354 of record JADWOT020000002.1, on the reverse strand, counting down.
TATTTCGGTGCCATCGGTTGACGTAGGTCACTGGTAGATTGCACCTTGCACGGTATCGAGCGGACCTGGGAAGTCTGTCATGACGAATGGTTGTTTATGTCTGTCTGTTTCAAAGGAAAAGTGGATCGCCACCTCCACTGCCCAGGTGTTTTGGTGGTTGCATGTGGATGGCATTGTGGTATGCAAGCCGTATGAGGAGGTGGAGGGGGGATGAGGAGATGTGTTGGGTTTATCAGTTTGCACTGTGATGTGATTGCATGGAGAGGAAGCAGTGGGTGTATGTTGTTTACCGTTTGGGATTTGATGACGAGGAGTATATGGTGGGCGCGAGGCAGGAGGTTAGGGTTGTCGCATGCATGAGATGCAGGGGGTGGCTGGATGTGCCAGTGGATTCTTTACGAGTAGCAGTTTTTATAATGTTGACTGTCTGGCCGAGTGTGGGCTTGGGACTGTTCTGTAGCGGAAGTGTGAGTATTTTGCAGACAGTCAGCGTTGGATTCGAAGTTGTCTGGGGTGGTGCGTGGCTGCTCTTGATGTGATTGTGTTTGTGACGCGATGGGAGATCGGTGTGTGGGGTGACGATTTGCACTGAAGTAAATTACAGGCGCATGTACTCCTGCCCACTGGTCATAGGGAGTCAGGCGAAGCCCGTCTGCATTGACTACGCTGCTGGTGCTCATCCTCCTATGGCTCTCGAGTGCAGGTGCTCTACCACTGCGATGGAACGCGTAGACGAGTTGTCACTCAATAGCACATTGACTTGTTTCGACAGTGTCGCTTGGTGTAATAATCTACCTTCGATGTTTTGCAATGCCCTTTTTAATTGAGCTGCTGCTGGCTTTTTTGGTATGCCCATTGATTTGATGAGATTGTGGGGATGGCGGATGATGATGGGTCTATTTTTAACGACATCACAGACTCATTAGGCTGCCAACAACACTTATCTTCGGCGTCGGTGGCAATGGCAAGGGGGAATATGGATGCCGTCGTCGACGGCTGTGGGATCGCAGTTATTTGACCGATTAAAATTACCGAAAGTTACCCTCCTTAGTGTGGAGGAGGCCTCATGAACGATGAGTGTGGTCTGAGTGGCACGCGAGAGCGAAACAAGGGCGAACCTGTAATTTGGTAAGCATGTTAGATAAGTCGATCAGATGCTATCATCTTCTTGCAATGATTGGTTTTGCTCGTTTGTTAAAGCTAAGATGCTTGGATGTTGTCGCTTTTGCCGCTATGACATGAGGTGGTGTCGATATGAAGTAGGTGTGGAGCGATTGGGAGTGTAGTTATGCTTCGATGTGTGCGCATTATTATCGGTACGACCCATTGTCATATTCGATATGAGTTGTCGACGCGTATCCAGGGGGTGTTTTTAATGACGCCCACATGTGGGCGTTGCAGTGAGTGGGACGACCACCTATTACCCGAGTGTGATTAATTTATACGAGAAACGGCGATCTGCCACTTGATGGTAGCGAGTGTATTTCCGCCGTATGAGACAAGTAGTTTCGCTTACCTTTGCATGCTTGCAATGTGACAGTGGATTTTAGACTGAAAGCCACATCAAAGCTTAATTACTGTCACTATAGTTGTGATGTTGCGACGTTGACAGGAGTTTGACTAATCGCTTTTAGGCCAATGTTACCTCTACTAATGATGGACATGCGTGATGGTTGGCGAAATTCCTCCCTATCCCATACGGGATTGGCTTGCAGCATGGGAGATGAGGAGACTGACGACGCAGCAGTCTTACCGAGGAGAGCACGAAGGATGACGCTGGGCAAGGCGAAGTGGACCGTTTTATGCGTTGGTGGATTGTTGAATGACGGATTTTGGTGATGAGGTCACTTAACTGCGTCATTGTTGTACCTTTTGAGAGTGGTATGTTGAATGCACGCGTATATATTCAACCCGAGTATGATGTCCCCTTTCGCCTTCAGGGGGGAGGGAAATGCTGAGAAGACTGCAGTGCGTATGTATGAATTGGTGATAGCGATGTCCTATTGTGGATTGAAGGTTCGCTAGCTGGGGTCCATTTGCATGACTATGTGACAGGTGCGGCATACTTTGCTTCAGGAGGTGTAGAACTCTTCTTACTTTGTTGGCTTGCAGTTAATTTTTGGCTGCACAGGTGATGGGTGCATTTTGAAATAGATTGCCTACTGTTGGAGGTGTCATGAGTCTTTAGGAGGAGTGGCATGCTGTCCTTTAGCCTTGCGAATGGCCTTAGAAGGTGCGGAATGTGTAACTAGTGGGTGGTTGGGTAGGTGGGTGAGAGGCGGAAGGGGTTTTTGTGGAAAGAAGAGGACGAGACGACCCCAACCACTTTGTGCAGGAGCATGTATGCCAAGTAGGTGGGAGTGAGGGAAGGCTGCATGCTGCTTGATTGATGTCGTAACACCATCCCCTCTGCAGGGCGGCTCGAAATGTGGTTGTGTTGTCAGTTCAGCACACGGTTCCCTTAAGCAAACGTGGTAACTAGTACCACTAATGGAGCTGAATGATATGCTGATAGAACTAACCAGGTTGAATAGAGATTTCGGTGGGCGATCTGTTTGTTGAACGCCTTTCAATAACATCTGTTGGTGTGTCTGCAGTCCTTTGCATCTTTTGCCTTTGCCCAAATCTATGTTGGCCTGCTGGCCTTTCACCTGCCTCGTTGGCATGGCATTGATACTTCCATGCACTTGTCGACATTGGTCTTTGAACAAGGTGGTGCTGACAGTTGCATATTGTGATACAAGCATATGGTAGAAATATCAAACCAAAAATAGTCTAAACGCAGTTTTATAAGGTCAGACTTGCCAGGATGAAAGTGAAGTGAAGGCACCAGCTATGTGAGCAATAATTGGATTTTGTAGTCCAAGCTTTGTGGTAGCAAGGCTAACGGCTAGTTTTGTTTAAAAATTTAGCCTCATTATTTGTGTGTGGTTGAGTTTTGGGCAAATTACTCCTAAGGTAAACACATGAAGTTGCATTGCCGTGTGATCTGGGGACATGTAAATGTGGACCATGGGGCTTGAGGAAAACCATCTAGTTCAAGCATCTCAAGAATGCGTTGATGTTGCTTCGCAGTACTTCAGTGTGGAGAGCTTTTGCCTCGAAAGGCGAGGACAGCAAAGACCTTGAGAACATCACAATACCACGCCGATGGGTCGCGACGGCAACGGAAATGTAGTTAGCAAAAAGGAAACAAGTCTCAAGAATGGGATGCTAGAACACAACCATAAATTCTTTGTTGTGGAATAGAACTGGGAGGCGGTTGGGCAATTTTAATGTGGGCAATAAATTTGAGATGCTGTAGAATAATCAGAATGTCGCAGATACAGGGTGGAGGACTAAAGATAGTAGAAATCGTAGAAGGGACGTGGTCATAACCATGTCCAGAGATCGTATATTTCTACCCCGGCCCGAGAGGTGTAATCCTTGTGGATTAGTAGAGCTTGCACAATGGCAAACGCTATTGTGGCAGACAACTTGGCGGTTGCCAACATTGAAGCAGTCATTAGCCTGACACTGCGTCAAGTCACAAAAGTCCTCGTGCTTTCCATTTTCGCATCCACTGCAGTAGCCGCAGTCTCCACTGCAACAACCCTGCCTATCACGAGTCTCACTGCTCCACACCTTCTGCATTTCTTTCTGCGGAGGGGTAGAGTTGTGGAAACCATAGCAAAATGAATCGCAAAAGTTGTAGTTGCAGATTCCGCCTCGACAGCCCTAGCCAGTACTTGCACCGGAGCAGCGCATGGGTAACTGACACCGCGGAAATGTGATCTGTTCCGATTAACCACAGCTACCAACCAAGGGACAGTTGGATACAATGACAAGAGTGCTCAGCGAACTCATTGCTGATAAGCAATGCTTTCTGGTTTTGGCGCGCCCGTTTTTTAGGCCCTTATAGAAATAGGTTTAAGCCCTTATGCAGAAGACTCATTGGTCGACCTGGTTACACCTTTTTCCGCCTCTCACCCACCTACCCAACCACCCACTAGTTACACATTCCGCACCTTCTAAAGCCATTCTCAAGGCTAAGTGACAGCTTGCCACTCCTCCTAAAGACTCATGACACCTCCAACAGCAGGCAATTCACTTTAAAATGCAACCATTACCTGTGCTGCCAACAATTAACTGCAATCCAACAAAGCAAGAGCAGTTCTACACCCTCTGAAGCAAAGTATGCTTTCCAAAATACACTCCCTTTGAGCGTGCTGTACAAAACACTAGTCTGGAAATAGATTTATAGTCTTGCAAAAGATATTGGTGGCAGAGGTGGATTTCGCTATCATGGATACACAGAGTTGAAGACGACTAAGCATCAACACTCATGCCATGTTGCCCTGGATGTTCTCGATGATGCTAGTCAACTAAGATCCTCTACTCCCAATGAGCTTGTTCTTCAACATTGTGTGTGAAATTCTTGTGTGAGGTACTGTGAATGACAACTCGGGCTGTCAGGTTTAAATCTAAATCCGTGAAGTGAGTTAATGGACCTGTCACTGTCCATGTCTGGATTCTGCGAATCGTCAAGCAAGTCCTTTCCACAACGTCCACCTCCTCGTCTTATTATTTGCTTCCCACGGACACGCACACTGGGGTAGTCAATAGGCCTGTTGGAGCAAGGACTGCTTGCAGCGTCGATGGAGTGAACCCGCAGTTGACGAATGTGGGAGTATAGTTGCGTGAGCTCTTCACCAGTTTGTGCTCGGACTGTACTGCGTCTGCAGAGGCGGAAGGAGAGGTTGGATTGTGTGGAACGCACAGTTTGGATTGTTTCAGCCCCTTGATTGTTCGATATCCAGTGACTGTCTCAACTCACATCGTCTTTGTCTCTCTCGCTCCTTCATTTTTGTCAAAGTGTTTTACTGATCTCTTTTGATCGTTTGCTTTTTTAGAAGAACACTGATCTCCATTATGATGAGAAGTGAAACTTAGTCTCCCCATCTCCCTCATCAAACCGCGGCTGCACACGCCAACACTTCATTTCATCTTGGTATCAGGAACAGGTGAAATCCAGGTATGCCTTTCTCTCGTCCTGTGGCCATTAGCAACCATCTCAACTTACAGCTGTTTATGGCGCTGTTATCGCAGTTAGATGGACGCCTTGATGGAGGCACTGACGGATCTGTGTGTGTGTGTGTGTGTTCCAGCTTTGTAGTGCGTAGCTGAACTCAGTACTTGTGGCCCGTTGGAGGTTCGCAGAGCTTATGGGTGAAGGAGAGGACGGTTGAGAACTTATGCGTTTGTTGTGGAGGTTGATGGTTCCGATCCTGGCATTTGCGGTTCTGTTTGTCATTGGGTTCTGGCGCTCAATTAATTAGATTTTCTTTGGATGGGTTCATTGCTGACAATACTTACATTTACTACTGTTCCGGATTCATGTACTTATCTTGCCTCCTTCCACCAGTTTTATTGCGCTTTAAAATGCATCAGTTTTCACGTCTGCTTAGTCGCTCTGCTACTGATGAGTTTGTAAGTAGACAAGACTAAGGATTCTGTGGCGCATCTGCTAGCAGACGAGTTCGAATGCTTAAAAGACACATAAAACATTACTGCTTTGAGTTGTGGAATTTAAAAAAATAGGTTGACTGTCAGCTGTGTGAAATTATTCAATTAAGGTCGGACGCAGATGTGCATTGCATGAAATTGGGCTGGAAGAAACACAGCCACTACAGCTCGAGATGTGGTTAGCTGTAACAGGCATCGAATCTGTTGAGACGCATTGGATGAACTTCGGAATGAGCAGCTTCGGTGATGACGACAGGCTCATCGGCTGCCCTCGCATGACCACTTCTCCATCAATTTGTACATAATGCGTAAGATCGGAGAAGTGGATATCACTCAAAATGTGTGCAAGTCTTATGCCTCCTAACTCTAATTGCGCTGCTCTTTGTTAATTGCTTTGAGGCAAGAACTTTTCCATCGAATTCGCGCAGCATGTGACGAAGAATCGGTGATTCCATTGCTGCGAGGCTGAATGTGGGTCAGGTAGACACTGGCAAATCTTGTTGATGCAAGAGATGAATACTCGCTTCTCACGTTTACATCTCCTTGTGTGATGTTTTCCTTTATTTAGTAAAGTTCCACAGACAAGATGAAAGTGAGCAACAGCTCTTATTAAGGCGGCACTATACACCGACAAATCCAACGAAGGCTCTCACCCTCACCTCAAGGACACAAAGCTAGCCATTCAAGCGGTCCGTCCTTAGCCTACCAGTATGGCACCTACGATGCTGATAAAAGCGCTTTGACCTATGATCTACGTGACTATAGCCTACGTTCCATCCTTAGTCAGTGGGAGAGTAGATTCAAGCTCTGCTGTGTCCAATGCCACTCTTATAAGCCGTGACCATTGTCATCTGATGAAGAGGACAGTCATGTCACGGTTATTTACCAATCACAAGTCGCCAATTTATGGAACAGCGTAAAAGCAGTAGCAGAAGGGAGGAAGGACTAAGTTGATGTGTCTTTTCCACAAAAGACTCCGTGCCTACGCATTGAATGCCATGTAAAAGAATTGCTTGTGAGGATGCTCGCAAATAAGTCACTTGGGTGCTTCAAAACAGTGTTTACAAGGAGAACGGTCAGGAGAGATGAATGGCAGGCCTTTATTATCGTTCGTGGTTTGTAATCAAACAGGTCATGCTGCAAGGTTTTGACCCAAGTGCAAGTGTAGTTAAATAAGCAGAATTTTTTCTTGCAAATCATCTCCCGTCTGCGGCGCTGTCCTCTCGCATGATATGCACTGAAGTCCACTTAAAATGTATTATGAGATTGCACTCGCCTTTGAGGTTCGAAGCCGGATGCTTATTATCCAGTCTCAATTTGCACAGGGTACCCGCATAGACATCGTAATAGGCTGCCACCAGATCAGACATAATTAGTAAGGAGAATAAGAGCTGTGGTAGAAACTAGCCTAACGATGAAAGTCCTTGTCATTCGAGTGCGAGGAGCCTCAGGCGCCATCGAACTGATAAGTGCGAACATTCAGTGCTGCCAGTGAGTTCAAAAGTTAAAATGAAAGGACGTCTCTCCCCATTCACTTGTTCGCGTTCTGCTACTATTGACGTAATAGCACGTATTTCATCGCGGAAACCTCCTCATCGTGCAGAATCGCTGACTCACGTCGTAGACTGCGAGGTGGATGAATGAGAGCCAAAAGCGGTTGTCAGGGTAAAATGAAAGACGTTTTTCTATCAATTGTAATGACCCAGCAATGGGAGGTGCTGCTGCTGGTGCTGCTGTTGCTTGTCCTTATCTTGCCTTCCTATTCGCACCACCCATTTCGTTGACAGCCTCTACGCGAAGGCTTGTTGAAGTCACCACCGAGTGCGTGAGTGGCCTGTGCTCTTCCCAGCAGACGCCTCGTTGCTGACTCATCCGCCTTCGGTGGTTAGTCAATGGTTGTTGGATCAATACAATCGATAAGACCACCTGCTGTTCATTCGTTGCGCATCGGTTGTTTGCCTGGCTGATCGGTTCATTTACCAATCCACTCGACCAACGGCGAGTTGGGCTGCGAACGATGTCGCGGATGGGTGAGCGGAAAATGATTTTAGCATTTACTCAAGATTATGTTATGTCGGGCTGTCGATTGTTGTAAAAATGTGCTAATTTTCGTAATGTATCGCCGTCAGATGCGATATTATTATTACAGGTCGGTGTACGAGTGTTTTAACTCATCGACGATGTTTTGTTGCGAAACGATTTCGTATCCATTCAGCTTATTGTGCATGAGAGTTAGGCCATTTTGAAAACCAAAGCCACTATTTATAGGTCCACTCCACCCAGGATCCTTTCATGTCCTCAGAGAAAATCTACTGACATTGTGGGCGAATATAGCTGAAAGGGATATCGTTGATCATTATGCTAGATTTGCGCAATAGGCAAATCCGGCATTCGTTCGGCTGTCTGCCTAAGGGATCGAAGTTGTAAGGTATAACATTGACAAATCCAAGTCACGACATTGGAGGACCATTTGATGAGAAGGCAGAGCGTGACAATGATTGCCACATTAATATGTAGCAGTCCATATCCAATTCTGGTGAAGAATGGTTTCCAATATGCAGGGTAGTGAACCTGTCAGTCCAACGCACGTCGGCGTTAGTCAAGATGGCCAGTTTTTGGCGATATCACCGACAGCGTCGTCAACGCTGCCACTGTAGACGTCTTTAGAGATAGCACTCATATTGCGCTTCCACCAACGTACTTTATTGAGGCAATCCTGCAAACACATTAGAGCACACCGACAAAAGAACTGCAAGAGAGTTGAATTGGTTTATTGATAATTATGCCTCTTCTATTCACCATCACTTCACCATCATCCTATCCTTGGCCTAATTTTATCGTCTGTTGCTCTTTTCCTTCATTCAGATTAAGGTGGGCACTTTGATGTGGAGCAGAGAAGAGTCTGAATTCACAAGAGATAACCAGCTCAAAGGGAAGCATGCGAAAAAGAGGTCGAGGATAGGCAACCTGGATAGGGCGACGCATTTTAACCGAAGCACATTGGCATTGTCCCCTCTGCGTGCACGATAATGCAGGAAAGTGGCTTAAGGTGGAAAAGTACAAATGCAGGTGACTCTTGCCCTTGCAAAAGCACTACCAACAAGGAATGATGTGCGAAGCCCACATTAGTCGGCGGCATTGGGAACCAGCCACCACGCGACACGTGCAAGTAATCGATTTGCACGTGCCAGCTTCAAAGAGGTTAATCATACTCGCATACCCAACGCTCAAGAATGCTATACTGCACGCTCTTTCGCCTGCTCCTATTCGTTTGGCCCCAATGCATCATTTCCGCCATTCAGTTTTTCATCAGTGCCTCCGTCTTAATTCGTTTTCCACTTGCTTTCGGTCTTCTTTATGTTCTTCATTTCCGTCGTCCCCATCTTCGTTTCTTCGTCACCTCCAACCTCCCACCCCGCCGTTCTCGAGACGTCAGAGGACCAAACCAGCTAGATATAATAGAAATTAGGGGTAAGGTGTGCTACCGAGCCCTCCTCCTCCTCCTCCTCCTCCTCCCATTCTGTCACCTTCCTTTTCTTCTCCCATGTCGCTATTATTACATCTGGTATCCCACGTAAAAAGCGTAGAAAAGAAAAGCTGTGCTTAGCCTCTTCAAGCATACTGTTGAAAAGAAATCCACATTCCCTCCACCAAGCTAAATGCTTCATATTTAACTCAGTCAAGTGGCTAGGTGAGTGGGTAAATGCATCAATTCATGAAAAGGTGGGAGAAATGGAGGAAATAATGAGGGTTGCACTAAAGCACCGTGCAGTCATCCAACAGTGTCCACTTCCAGTCCTTCTTTCCTCTTTCCCACTCTCTCTGCTTCGTCTCTATCACAATCGTTCCTTTTTCTCTTTCAGCCGAGCATGCAGATCAATTCACGTCCCCGGACGAACTGCATATGCCTCTGGCGTCGTTCGTGATGCAAGGCGGGGACTCGTCCAAGCACGACATTGCGAATTCGCACCAGAGGCATCAATTTTTTAGCTGCATAGAAACCTTTAGGGGTATGTGGACGATTCTTCTAATTTAATGCATACCTTTTTACTGCGTTAACTGTTTTGCACTTGCTTACAATGGTTCTTACATGTGTTAACGAGCACTAAATAAACAATGGTAGCAGTAGCAGCAGGACTAGTGGAGTGCAACAAAGTGCCCTATATCCATATCCCACTGTGGAAGCAATGTAGCACGTTGCTCATGACTAGGCCTAACTAGATCACGTTAGATTACACTGGAATATAGCAGGCCTAATTAGCTACCCAGGTTAGATTGTGGCAGATTTAGATAAATTAGGGAAGAAAGGCGCGGGTTGACAGAGCCTCATGTTCAGAGACGCCTCCCTACGATGCCACTTAAGCCAACTGTACCATCCTGATTTGGCCCGCCTAATCGATGCAACGAAACTCCGTGCGATGTGACATGAGGTCTTTCCTTTCTTCCTCTTAGATATTAGGAATCATAGGGCGCACGCAAGAATAGGGTACAATGGCGTTCTCGGAATGGAGGGATGGGAGCCCACTTGTCGCCTCCTCCTTTCCCACACCCCACTTCGACGCGTCTTTAATGAGTGTCACCTTTATCGTCTACCGGGCTGGATATGCTCTCAAGTGTTGCGTCTTACATTACATCCTACCGTGTGTCCTCCATGCGTTCAAGTCACCTGAAGAAGAGAAGTTCGTAGTCGTCTACATTTCATTTCCTTACCCTTAACTTTCCACTTTAGTGCCGCGAGAACACCTTGTTCCTCTGGATCCCTCTTGGTTTTCTTCTCTTCATTTTCTTCGAATTCAACATCAGGTCTCCCCTGCCTTCTCCTACCTCATCCTCTGCAAACGCCCTCTTAGTAAGTCCCCTTTGTCGTTCTACTGGTCTTACCTATGATTTTGACATGAACAAATAGTGCCAAGATTCCTAACCCAGAACAGACTAGCACAGACTAGACTGAATCTGACTAAATCACACTGTACCGATGACCAACAGTTGTTTTGGCATAGGTTTGATTGGGTTGCCAAACACCTTCCATCTCCAACTCTATACTGTCGCTTTAGTTTGTCCCGCACCATCGCCTCTTTGGTCCATCTCCTACTCCTACACTTACTCTCTCAAGAGCGAAGGTGAGCGCGTTGCTTCTACTTCCAACTTCGTGATTTGCAGGCTGGCCGCCAAACCGTTAGGTGCCTATCTCACTGCCCACTGTTTGTTCTCCTTGTAGAGATTGTGTCAGCGTGGCGCCTTTCAATAACGGGTAAGCATGTGTCCTCGCCTCTTAAGTCCACCTGCACACCCTTAATTGTGCAGGTGAACACTGTGTGTCGGCTTCTGTTTGATTGTCTGTCCGAATTTTGTGTGTGTGTGTGAATGTGTCACTGCCCATTTCCTATTTTTGTTCTTTCAGGGAGTCGCATCAGATGGGGTAGCACGGGTACAGGTAGGCGCGTGCGTGTGTGCGTAATTGGGTGTATCAAAGTGCGAAGGCACATTCGTCTAATTGCCGCCTTCAAACCTGTCCTTTTAGACGACCAGATTGACAGTTCCATACTGGACGAGGTAAGCTCTTCCTTGGTTGTTCGTTGGATGGCTAGTTGGTTTGAACTCAGCATATCCTCACCACTCCAGCATCCATCCAATGACTCGCCATGCCACACCCAGCCCCATTTCTGATCCTGTGCCTCCCCTACTTTACTGCTTTATTTTAGACTGAAGTAGACCCCTCGATTTTTGAACAAGAAAGTACCGAGACAGCCAGCTTGCATCTAGCACAGCAGGAAGAATTAGGCGGTAAAGAGGCAAACAAAGGCAAAATCGGTAACGCGAAGCGTCGAAGCAACGTGAACTTTCAGTCCAGATGGAGACACCTCGTCTCATTGATCACCACCAGTTGGTGTTATCCATGCGGGCACGTAAGAACGAAGTGCACCGGAAGTGGTGACGCGTCGCAAGCGACGATAGATGGCGAGTAGTGATGGGAGAGCCTGATTCGTTGCTAATATTGCAACAATTAGCCGTGTCATAGAAGAGCACCCTGCCATTTGTATGTAGTCGTCTCATACAGAAAATGCTGAAATTTTGAATATTTGGACAGGAAGGATCCCATGCAAATGCAGGAGACGCCTTATTGCTGATACTATCGAGCCTGGTGGAGAGATTACCTGGTGGCTTTGAATTGGAAGAGGCCTGTTGGTGAAATCAGCCTTGGTATCGCCGTCTATGCATCTGCTTAAAGAAATGTTGGTGGCCTCGTTCAAGCAAACAATGGCGCTGTTCTTGCTTTGTTTTATCACTGAATGCTTAATCCATTGACAACTGCATGGTTTGTGGATCTTGGTTTGTGATTCTCTCTTCTCTTCTGGAAGTCAAATGAAGAAATGACATGCGGAAGTCACTTCAACATTTGCTCACCCTCCTCCTCAGGCAGCATCCAAAATTTGCAGATGAGTGACATTTTGCATTTGGAACTACACGTGTTCTCTGGTGTTTGAAGGACAGGCTCCTTTCTGACGGTCGATTCCAGCCTACTGCGTGGGAACTGCAAACTAAACTGCAGCGAAGGAGGTAGCGAACAATGCGGTCTCGACAATAGCCAGCAAGGGATCAGCATGCACAACGTCAATTCGTGGCATCAAATTGAGCAGTTTCGGGCAATCCGAAACAGGTTGCTGGATGGGTTTGAAGTTGTTTGGTGAATTATGCGAAATGGCCGCAAGTGGGAGTGCCCTTGAAAGAAAGTAAATCAACCAACTTCCACAACTTCTTGCCCCAATTTGGCCTTCATTCGGTTACATCTGTTTTAATGCATCTGGACATCCGGAATTGGTGTTTTAAGAGCGTCCTAACCGTGACGCATAATCAGGTCCGTAGGACGACAAGGACGATGACGACGACGATGATGACGACGACAACTAAAACAGGGAATTGTCCAAGTCAACACAATGGGCTATTTTTAGAGTTATGGGAAAATTCAACCAATTTTGCCTACAACTTTTACCTCCTGCTCCTCCCGAATTGAAGGTATTTTTAAAAAAGTCATAACCTTTTCGAGTGAAAATCGGACAGGAATTTGTAAGGGAGCCAATCGGTTGTCTTCATTAAATTTTAATGCGTCTTCTAGAAACGAAAAGCACCGAACAGCCTGTTTGGGTTTTAATCAGTGATGAAAAAACGGACCGCCTATTCTAACTGGGCTGAAGAAGGATTTCATTTGGTTCATCGCGTTTCCATCTTGCTTCATCGATTCCCTTCAAATTAGCAAAGCATTTTGAGATGGATGATCGGACATGCTGACGGACGGACGGACGGATGTGGAATAGATGGATGGACGGATGAATGAATGCATGGGCTGTTATTAAATTAACAGGCTTAGCTCAGATTCGCTGCCATAGTGGCACATGGTGGCTCGTTTGTAGGACCGAGAGTTCACTGTGATCGTCCTGCAGAATGGTACTTCACACAGTCCAACCGTTGATTTACCCATCTCGCCATTTCCCACTTTGTGCAATCATCAGCCATGCACACTCTCCTCGACAAATGTTGTTGGTTTATCAGCAGATCTGCTGCATCTTAGTTGGTTCCACGATGGGACTTCCTCTTGTGTAAAGGAGACTTATGGACGACAAGGAAGGGGAGCATGCAACTTATTGAGGCAAACATCGAGATCAAGTTTGAACCATCGCGATGGTTGTATTAGTCGAGGGTTCAATACAGTACATCCTGAGAGGGAATATCCCAAAATGTTAAGCGACACCCCATCCACAGCACACCTGCTGGCGATGATTAATGCGGCAGCAGTACCACCAGTAGTGGGCCACCACAAACGGCATCCTTTTTGTCTGGTGCCAAGGCTAATGATGCTTGCTAATCATCCGACGCCTTTTACCACCTTAAGGCTGTGAGCATACAAAAGGATGAGAAGGTAAATTTATGATGATGGTGATGATGGCGATGACTACAGGAGTGCATGATCAATTCAACCACTGGCGATAAGGGATGGCAGCAAAAGTGTGGATGGATTGAAAATGATGCCAAGGTGGAGGGGAGGATAATGTGCCTCGATTTTCTGATCTTGATTTGATCTGGTTTAGCATGGACCATGAGGAGGAGATGAAATTGCGCCTGGACGTGATAGATCTAAAATGGCAAAGAGGAGACAGGTGGAGCCGTGGTTCTTTGATCAACAAGTTCACCATCTACTCATTGTGACATGCCAAGCGTGTACCTCTGTCCAAGCGACAGCAGGGTAAACCAAAATTAGCCGCCTCAAACAGTCCTACAGTGTGATAGCGTATTGGCGAAAGAGATCCAGATTAGGTAGTAGTAGTAGTTGTGCTCTGCCTGCCAAGTCGGCTACCTTTGAGAGACGGAAAGAAATGAGGGAGGGAACGAAAAGGAGGAGGAGGAGGAGGAGGAGGACGAGAAAAAGGGAAGGAATGGAAGGAGGAAGAAGATGTGGAAGGTGAGCGTGGTTGCAAGGATTGTAAATTTGGCTCTCTCTTAGAATGACTATTCGTTTGTGGACTCGAAATTTCGAAGGCAAATAAACTACCGACGAGACGACTACACCGCTCTCCAGACGCCAAATTGGAGTGAATGAGCTAATAAGGGCCACTAGTGTTCATTTGCGAGCTGGTCAATGAAGACTGAGCGTGAGGCGTGAGTGTGAGGTGCCAAGTGGATGTCAAGCCAACCACTGAGCGATCAACTTCAAATTCGAGAAATAAAGGTGGAGACGATTGACCACTTAACATATCTTTCAACAGCGACCGCACCCACGCACATGGATGCGGGCACATACTCCAACTCCCAACAGACCATTACTTTCGACAACTGTTTCGCGTCTTTAATGCCACCTTTAGTGCAAAATGGGGCATTCTGGTTCCCGGTCTTCGAAGGGGAGCTGATTAGATTTGCATTAAAAGAAGAACAGGAGCAGTTGAAAACCCCATGAAGACTTGATCTCTCACTTAATTATCCCAACGTAGGCCCGCTCCATCCCTGGTCGCGTCGTCGGCAGCAAAGATCTTCTCAAATGTCACCATCACGAGTTACCCCTTCAAAGGCGCAAGGAACGCTCAAATCAACCAGAGGTCGCAAATGTCGTACTAATGGAATGAAAGGTCTGCTATTGCCACAGCAATCCATCCGGCATTAGGTGGCAAGGGCGAAGGGTTGTGCCACTGTGCGCCACTAAGTCATTTGTTTGGATAGTTATAAGTCTGTACATTAACGACAATGCAGATAGTGGTGGTTTCAGGCCTTACTGCAGCCCTCGGCACTCATTTGGTACTTGGAACTTAAGATCTGATAAGCATGGCCAATACAAAAGGAGACATGTCTTTGTGTTGGAGGACTGGTGGGTGAATGGAACCGTTGACAAAGTTTTGCACATTCGAAGGGTTGGCGGACGTCAGACACCAGAACATCACTCCAGCTTCAAACAGTACAGAAGAGTTGACTGTTGCGCTGAGCTAAATGAGCCACTTTTACGAAGGAAAGTCAGAGTTTTCTGTGTTGTAACACTGGAGGTAGCGGAACCAGAGCACGTTGATCTTCGCCAACTGCCAGGCCCGATGACAACGTGTGAGAAACCATCCTGATTAGGTGAAAGCACGCTGACACCATGGTCTTCTCTCCACAATTGTTTTGCAGGCACCACTTGGACGCTTACAAATGGAGGGATTGGAGACCATGTGGATGGAGGATGTGCCAATGTAGTTGAACTGCAGAACTCGTGACTCCCAACATCCCTCCTCTCTGCCCTCTCCTACACCCAACTTCTAACAGAACATGCACATTCGCCATTGGCGCCATGCCTTTCAAGTGACAACGGAAAATTATGGCTGAAAATGAAGTAATGGAATCCAAAAGTCAATTTACTAATGAAATTGGGAAAGAAACAACTTCAAAGACTCGCTCTTGTCTGTCCAGGGCACAGCATTAATTTTCGATAGGGAGAATGGCCAAAAGCACACTGACTTCGACTGGTGTGGGCGAACAGACTGATTTCACCTTAAGCACGCCTCCACTTCCACCTCACGACTCGCCGATCACGCCCATCTTTTTCGTCTTCCGTTGATAAGTCATACATGAATTTGAATGAGCTTGCCCGCATGTGTGGACGCTGCCAACAGCACGCTAATGCCACCCACCATTGAGAACATTGGGGTAACAAGTGGAGTAAAGACGACTCTAGTAAAGGCTTCAGAGAGGAGATACTTGAAATGTAGTATAGACCTGCAATCCAGTCTCCTTCCTCGATTCTCATTTCAGCATGCACAAGTTAATGAACAACTACTCGAGGTAGATCTATATCTACATGCAGAAAACGACAAGAACACAGAAATGGAATCAAGAGATGCCGACGACAGAGTAAAACCGTATTAATGGTCGTAAAGAGAAGGAAGGAAGGAGAAAGGAGGGTGGAAGTGAGGTATTTAGGAAGGGTTAGAGTAAAGTAAGGTGTAGCCGCTACCACAAAGCAGGCGTCTAGGTGCACTTGCGGCAGTTAAAACAACCGTAGCAGCAGCAACCGGAGCCGCTAGTGCAATAATTGGAATTGTGAAAGTGTGTACGTGGGGCCAACTTTGGCAGCTAGTTCGGAAAAGATGATATTTACGAGGCATTGCACAACGGCATAAGTACTAAGTGGACAGAGTTTGCATATTGAAGCAGTTTGTCTGTTTTTTTGTACCCAATCAACCTGCTAAGTAAGCAACTGACCAAGAGGCCGAATCTGCGGTCGGTCTGCGCATCCACCCAGTTATCTGCCCTGGGCAATTAACAGATCTTAAATTGTCTCCCAAGATTTCGAGTATCATTTTATATCCATTCATTGCGGTGTAGGAATGAATTCTGACTTTTGCGCAAGTGGATCCTCACAAAATTTTTCATCATATACTATCATGCAGAATGGAGGCGAAATGCAAACGAAAGGCAAGGCTCTTCATGGCTTTTTACCAAAATGGAGGAAAAGTCTCTTTGAAATGATGGATTAAACTGCCTTCTCTCTCCCTCTCCCAGTCTCTCGCTTTTGTGGTTTTTTGCGTGTGAAAGTGACAAACTACCAAAATTGGACCTGGATACAGAATTTTATTTCGTGACCAAGAATTTTTGTCCCGTAGATGTAGGAAATTTCGATGATATATCTCACATTTTCGTCGCCATAATGGTTGACTTTCGGATTGGCCGGGTTCGAGGCGAACAGCAACAGCGGTCCGACGAGCTCAGTGGCACACGAAGGGATTGTTTGAAGTGGACTCTCGAGGCGATAGATGTGGTCATTCGGACTCACTCATACCACTCTTAACAAGCGTAAGTTGAAGTGCACATTCAACCACTGGAAGCACTATCGTGGTGGCTCTAATATCTGGCCGTGAATTTTCGTACTGCAATAAATCCTATGCCGACCTCACAATCCCCTATTTGTGGTGTCAAACTTTCGCCGCAAAGAACTGTCCGGAGGCTCAATCGCTAACGTCTACTCTTGACAAATCTTCAACCTTGAACTGACTGCTAATGGAGCAAAGTTAGATTCCAACGGATCCAAATCAGCTTCAAGGAGGAGCATATGCCATTTTAAGGAATTGGTGCATCAATTGACCATCAATTGGATTCTTTTCTGGCACAGCTTACCTTGAAAGGCACATAACAATTAAAGAGGATCGAACACTTCTACAGCCTCTACTGCAACCAAAATGATGCCAAAATGAAGTAATGTTTCATCAAGCAAGACGACGCTCCCATTTAAATGCTGAGTCCAGTCACAGGAGCCTTTTAATCCCGTCTTGGTGTCATGGCCTTCCAATCAAACCAATTGCCGCACAGCTCTTTCCAACCCTACCCGTTATTTGCCCCAACGAATAACCGCCTCGAGAGACTCCTGCAGATCATCAAATGTGCTACTTCTTATTCCACCTTAGTAATGTGACAGCACACAATTTCGGAGGGTGGTTTAAGGGAACACAGCATTGTAATTCTCTTTAACCTGAATTAGTCCACTTGGCAAATAGGACATTGATTGAGGAGAAAAAGAAGGTGAGCGTTCTGTTGGCCGCCAGGTCAGTAGCATGGAGTTATCATTAGTAGTCCCTTAACCTCCCTCCCTCACTTCCCGGTCCTTTATCAATTTTTTCAGGAATGGCTGACGCATCGCAATGGCAGCAGCGGTGAATGAAGCCACTGTAACTGAGGCTGCAGTGCACTCGCTTTGAGATGTATCGGTGCCATTCTGCGTTCTGTCTCGTCGACGGCCCCAATTCGACGTTCTGTTCGACGGTGGTTGCTGAGATGATGAAAAGCAGATAAAGGGATCTTTACGACACACAACAACTGTGTGGGTCTTTTCAATGCCCTACTATTCCGCGCGATTCTTTATGTATGACGAAAATAAACCTACGACCAGACAGCCTTTTAGCATTGAGAACTCACGCACTCATCGCCATGGAGCTGCTGTTTACTACTGCATGGAGAAAGTATGAAATGCATCGCATGTTGTCGATTTGGAATGGGAAGTTTTCAATGGAGAGGTGCGGCTTCTCTCAGAATCCAATGATTGTATAGCATAAGGACACGTTCTTCCCACCCCTCACAGTTGAAATACGGGGAACGAGAACCTTTCTTGAAAGCAGTGGGATCGAGTCTACACGCGGAAATCCTTTCAGCTCCACCGCCAGCATAGCTGTTTTCGCTTCAGCATTGACCAGCTACTGTCAGATAAATGAGATCTGCATACAGAGGGGACAATTTCTCACATATAAAGCACAGACGAGATTACAGAAGGCATAAACTACCGCCTTTGGGGCACTTCGGAACCTACATTACGTCGCATCTCCTCTCACTTCTTCGCTGAGATGGTTTTCGTTACTACTTGCTTCTCCACTCAGCGAAGGGATGGATGGTCTTCATCGAGTTCGGTTTACCGCTTCCTCAAATGCCAAACATATTCATTCGCTAACCAGTCAGCACTCAATTGTTCCTTCTCACTTTGCATTTAAATTGGCAAATTTTCGTACGGTTCTCTCTCTGTCAGTCTAACAGCATTTGGGGAGGGTGAGGAGTGGAGAAGGCGATTCATCTTAGGTCGCCATCTCCCCATTTTAACCTTTAAATGCTTTGAGTTTTCACACTGAGAGCAGCTCTACTTGTGTGAGCAAGTTACTTATTGGGTCTTGTAGTTCTCTTACTCCACTCATGTTTCCAACTTCTTCTCATTGCAGTTTCTGGTCTTCTACCGCTATCACAGGCATCCAGTCGATTCTTGCGATCCCCTCCAAGGCCACAGCAACTACAAAAACAGGGTCTCAACTTAGACACAGACACTGCAAATGAAAGGGTGAGTTGAAAAGACTCACCTCTTTATCCTTTATATATTCTGTGTCCTGTGGTCCTTCTCTCTCTCCATCTGTGCTGTCATTTTGGTGTCAAGCCGCCGGAGTATCGAAGGATAGAGAGAGGGAAGCTCATCGGGTATGCGAGAACACGTGCCTGTTGTTCGCTCTGCGCATGATTGGACACACGCTCTGAGAAACAAAGGACAAAGGCAAACACCTTTGTAATCCTTCCATGCCTGGAAGACATTTTTCCTTCATTGAACGATCCTCACCTCTGCGAGAAGAAGTTGCATTTTTGTGGTTCAAAGGTCCAATTCGAGAAGGCTGTCTGGTGATAGTTTTGTACTGGTCATATATAGTAAAGCATTGAAAAGATCCACGCAGCTGTTGTTACTTCAGGACCATTTCATCTACTTTTCATCTTCTCTTCAGCAACCACCGTGGTTGTTCTTCTGCGTCGGATAGAACGACAGATTAAGGCCGTCTGCGAGAGAGAACGCAGAATGATACCGATACATCCCACAGCGAGCGCACTGTTGCCTCAGCTACAGTGGTTTCACTCATTGCTGTTGTCATTGCAATGCGTCAGCCATTCCTGAAAATTTTGACGAAGAGCTGGGAAGAGAGGGAGGAGAGGATAAGGACCTAGTGTGACAGCTCCATGCTACTGGCCTGGGGGCCAACAAAATGCTCACCTTCTTTTCCTTGTCGATAAATGTCCTATTTGTCAAGTGGACTAATTCAAGCCTCAGTTCTCTTACACTACCCTCTGAAATTGTGTGCTGTCACCTTACTAAGGTGGAATAAGAAATAGCACATCCGACGATCTGCTGAAGTCTCCTGAGGCAGTTCTTCGTTGGAAAGAACAAAGGGTAGGGTGAAGAACATCTGTTCATCTGTGAATTGCGGGCTACTAGAGAGTCATGGAAAAAGCTGTGTGGCAAACGATGCGACTGCAAGGCCATTACACCAAGATGGGGTTGACAGACTCTCTCATTAAACTCTGCAGTTGAATGGGCGCATCGTCTTGCTGGATGACCCATCACTTTATTTGGGCATCATGTTTATTGTAATAAACTATTCGATCCTCTTCAATTGTTATGCGCCTTGCAAGGTGAGCTGTGTCAGGGAAGAATCCATTTGATGTACCAGTTCCTAATCATGACGTATGTCACTCTTTGAGGCTAATTTGGATCCGTCGCCACCACTTACCCGCCGCCACGGACGGGAATTGCGAGGTCGGCATAGGATTTACTGCCGCACGAAGGGACACGGCCAGATGTTCGAGCCACCGGGATGGTGCTTCTAGTGGTTAAATGTGCACTTCAACTTGCGTTTACATTAGCAAAGAATGGCATGAGTGAGTCCGAATGACCGCATCTATCGCCTCGGAAGTCCACTTCAAACAGCCCCTTTGCATGTCATTGTTGTTGTTCACTTCAAACCCATTCAATCCGAAATTCGACCGCCTTAGCGACGAAAATGTACGATATATCGTCAAATTTCCTCCAACCACGCAACGAAATTTCCAAAAGCATAAAATAAATCCTGTATCGAAGTTTAAATTCGGCGGTCTGTCACGTCCACACGCAAAAAATCTCAAAAGCCAGAGACTGGGAGAGGGAGAGAGGAGGCAGTTCAATCCATCATTCTGAAAAGCTTTTTCTTCCCATCTTGATAAACCTCATTAGGAGTCTGGCTTTTTGTTTGCATTTTTCCTCCTTTATGCACGAAGAAGTGGCGTAGAAAAAAGTTTTGTGAGAATCCACTCGTGCCAAAGTCGGAATCAATTCCTACACCAGAATGAATGGGAATTAAATGATGTCCAAAATGTTGCGAAACAATTTGGGCATCAGAGGGCTCGGAGGTGGCCAAAAATGAGGAAGCGGGGCCGGGTAATCAGGCCACCTCTTGGGATCTGCTAATTGTCCAGGGCAGATGGTTGGCTAGATTCGCAGACCGACCGCAGGCTCGGTCGCTTAGTCGGCTGGTTGGTTGAGCACAAACAAACGGACAAATTGCTGCAATATGCACACGCTGTCCACTTGGTATTTAAGTCGCTGCGCAATGCCTCGTAAATGTTACCTTCCCCGATCGAACTGCCGAAGTTGGCCCCATGTACACACTGCCACCGTTTGTGGGTTTTTTCTCTATCTTCGGCATCTCTTGATTCTATTTTAGCGTTCTTATCGTTTTTCGTTTGTGGATCTAGATCCACTCCGAGTAATGTTCATTAAGTAGCACATGCCGAAATGAGAATCGGGGAAGGAGACTGTAATGCACGTCTATATCACATTTCAAATGCCTTTCCTCTGTGTGTACCCGTCCCTGTGTGTGTATGTGGGGTCGCTGTTGCCAGTAATGTGGAGTGGTCAATCGCCTCCTGCTTTATTTCTCGAATTCGAGGTTGATCTCTAAGTTGTTGGTTTGACGTCCACTTAACACCTAACACTCACGCCTCACGCTTAGCCTACGTTGACTAGCTTGTCAATGAACACTGGTGGCCCTTACTCACTCATTCAGGTTGCAACCGCAGTTTGCTCGACTTTGGCGTCTAGGGAGCGTTGCAGACGTCTCATCAGTACGTTATTTGCCTTCGAAATTTGGGGTCCACAAATGGATGGCCGCTCTAGGAGGCAGCCAAATTTACACTCCTTGCATCCACGCACACCTTTCCCTTCCTCGCCTTTCTTCCGTCCCCCTTTCTCCTCCTTCTCGAATTTAGTTGACTTGGCAGACGAAAGTAGGCATACTTGAACACCATCCTACTATTTCTACTACTACCTCGTCTGGATCTCTTTCGTCTTTCCGCTATCACATGATAGGACTCTTTGAGGTAACTGAATTTGGTTTATCTTGCAGTCGCTTGGACAGAGGCTCACGCTTGGCATGTCACAAAGAATAAATAGTGAACTTGTTGATCCACGAACCACGGCCCCACCTGTCCCCTCTTTGCCAATTCAGTCCCATCACGGCCAGACGCAATTTCATCTCATCCTCTTGATCCGTGCTAAAGCATTTCAAATCAAGATCAGGAAATCAAGGTACGTTATCCTTCCCCATCCTCCTGTTCCTCCTTCCTAATCCATCGTTTCTCTTGCTGCCATCCTCTCTCGTCACTGTTTGCATTGCTCTCGCTTACTCGCAATCGTCGTCGTCATTATCATCATCATACATCCTGCCTTTCTTTTCGACACTTTTTGTGTGCCTGCAGCCTTGAGGCAGAAGAAGTTAGATGATTAGCAAGCATCATTAATCTTGCCGCCAGACCAAAAGGATGCCGTTTGTGGTGACCCTCTGCTGGTGGTACTGCTGCCACATTAATCATCGCTAGCGCATGTGTTGTGCGTGGCATGCTGCGTAATATTTTGTGCCATTCACTCTCAGGATGTGCTTTGTTGAACCATCGATTCATGGAGCCATCGTGATGATTCAAACCTGATTTCCATGTTTGCTTCAACAGGCTGGATGCTTCCCTTCTTTGTCGTCAACAAGTCGCCTTTATCCAAGGACGAGTTCCATCGAGGAAAGAACTGGGATGCAGCAGATCAGATGATAAACGGACGAAATTCGGTGAGAAGAGTGCGAATAGCTAATGACTACACAGAGTGGGAAATGACGAGGTGGGTAAATTAACGGTTGGATTGTGAGAAGTGCCCTTCTGCGGTGCGGCCACAATGAACTCACAATCTTACAAATGAGCTCACTATGTGCCACATTGGCGTCAAATCTGAACTAAGCCTACTGGTTTGATGACAGCCCATGCATTCATCCGTCTATCCATTTACTCCTTATTTGTCCATCCGTCCGTCTGTCCGACCAGCCATGTCAAACTATTTCTCCAATTTGGAAGAAATCGGTGAACCAAGATGGAAATGCGAAGAACTAAATGAAATGCTTCTTCAGTCCAGTGGGAGAAGGCGGTCCGTTTCTCCATCACCGATTGGAACACAGACAGTCTGTTAGGCGTTTTTCGTTTCTAGGAGAAAAATAGCCCATTCTGTTGACTTAAACAATTTCCTGTCCCAGTTGTCGTCGTCGTCGTCCTTGTCGCCTTACGGACCTGATTCTGTCACAATTAGGATGCTCTTAAAACAACATTTTCAGTTGTCGAGATGCATTAAAGCAGATGGAACCGAAAAAAGGCAAAATTGTGGCAAGAAGATGGGGAAGTTGGCTGATTTGTTTGCTTTCAGAGGCACTCCTACTTGCGACCATCCCGCCTACTTCACCAAACAACTTCAAAGCCATCCATCAGCCTGTTTAGGATTGTCCGGTATTGCTAAATTTTATGACACTGTTTGACGCTGTGTCCGCCGATTTCTTGCAATTGCCGAGTTTGCATTGTCCACTGCCTCCTTCGCTGGAGTTCATTTTGCGGTCTCCACGCCATTAGATTGGAGTTAACCGTCAGAAGAGAACCTGCTATGCGAACACCAAAAAACACGCATTGTTCCAAATGCAAAATATACCTGATTTGCAAATTTTGGGCACCACTTGATAAGGATAGTGAGTGAATGTCAAAGTGACTTCTGCATGTCGTTTCATCATTTCGCTTCCAGAAGAGAGAAGAGAATGACGAACAAGGTGCCACAAACCATGCAGTTCTCAGTAAATTAGACACTCTGTGATGGAACAAAATAAGAACGGCGCCACTGTTTACTTGAACAAAGCCACCAACATATTTTTGAGCAGACGCATAGACGACAATGAGACCGATTTTACCAGTAGGATTCTTTGAATTCAAATTCTTCAAGTAATCTCTTCCACCAGGCTCAGTAGCATCAGAAATACGGTGTTTCTCGCATTTGCATGGGATGTCCTCTGACTGAATATTCACTATTCCAGCTTGTTTTGCATGAGACGACCATATACAAATGGCAGGGTACTCTTCCACGGCATCGCCACTTTCGGCGCACTTACTTCTTACGTGCCCGCGTGGATAACACAGATTACAGGTGATGAACGAGACAAATCGTCTCCACCTGGCCTGTAAGCTTACTGCGGCTTGACGCTCCGTGTCATCGACTTTGCCTTGGTTCGGCTCTTGTCCATCTACTTTCTCCCGCCATGATGGATGCAAGGTGGCCGTTTCAATACTTTCCTGTTCACAAATCGAGGGGTCTGCTTTAATCTAAAATAAAGCAATAAAGTAGAGGAGCCACAGGATCAGAATTGGGGCTGGGTCGTCTAATAGGACAGGTTTGAAGGCGGCAATTAGACGAATGTGCCTTTGCACTCTGATACACTCAAGTACGCACACACGCGCGCGCCTACCTGTATCCGTGCTACCCCATCTGATGCGACTCCCTAAAAGAACAAAAATAGGAAATGGGCAGTGACAAATACACACACACCAACCTCGGACAGACAGACAAACGAACTTAAGATAGGACACATGCTTACTCATTATTGCAGGGCGCCACGCTGACACAATCTCTACAAGGAGAACAAACAGTGGGCAGTGAGATAGGCACCTAACAGTTTGGCGGCCAGCCTGCAAATCACGAAGTTGGAAGTAGAAGCAACGCGCTCACCTTCGCTCTTGAGAGAGTAAGTGTAGGAGTAGGAGATGGACCAAAGAGGCGATGGTGCGGGACAAACTAAAGCGACAGTATAGAGTTGGAGATGGAAGGTGTTTGGCAACCCAATCAAACCTATGCCAAAACAACTGTTGGTCATCGGTACAGTGTGATTTAGTCAGATTCAGTCTAGTCTGTGCTAGTCTGTTCTGGGTTAGGAATCTTGGCACTATTTGTTCATGTCATAATCAAAGGTAAGACCAGTAGAGCGACAAAGGGGACTTACTAAGAGGGCATTTGCAGAGGATGAGGTAGGAGAAGGCAGGGGAGACCTGATGTTGAATTCGAAGAAAATGAAGAGAAGAAAACCAAGAGGGATCCAGAGGAACAATGCGTTCTCGTGGCGCTAAAGTGGAAAGCTAAAGGTAAGGAAATGAACTGCAGACGACCACGAACTTCTCTTCTTCAGGTGACTTGAATGCATGGAGCACACACGGCAGGACATAATGCAAGACGCAACACTTGAGAGCATATCCAGCCCGGTAGACGATAAAGGTGACACTCACCAAAGACGCGTTGAAGTGGGGTGTGCGAAAGGAGGAGGCGACAGGTGGGCTCCCATCCCCCCAATCCGAGGATGCCATCGGACCCTATCCTTGCGTGCGCCCTATGATTCCTAATATCTAAGAGGAAGAAAGGAAAGACCTCATGTCACATCGCACGGAGTAGTGTTGGGCCGATTACGTGGGCCAAGTCAGGATCGTGCATTTGACTCGAATGGTATCGTAGGAAGGCGTCTCCGAACATGAAGCTCTGTCAACCCGCGTCATTCTTTCCTAGTTTATCCAAGCCTGTCACAATCTAGTCTAGGTGGCTAATTTAGCCTGTTATATTGCACTGCTACCTAGTGTGATCTAGTTAGGCCTAGACATGAGTACCGTGTTACAGTGCTTCCACAGTACGACATGGATATGAGGCACTTTGTTACACTTCACCAGGTCTGCTGTTGCTGCTGTCACTGTTTATTCAGTGCTCGTCAACACATATAAGAACCATCATAAGCAAGTGCAAAACAGTTAACGCAGTGAAGGGTATGCATTAAATTAAAAGAATCGTCCACATACCCCTAAAGGTTTCTATGCAGCTGAAAAATGGGTGCCTCTGGTGCCAATCCGCAATACCGTGCTTAAACGAATTCTCGCCTCGCATCACAAACGACACCAGAGGCACATGCAGTTCGTCGAGGGACTTGAAGTAACCTGCATGTTCCAGTTTTGCAATCGCATTGCCTACAGCGCGTTTCCAATTACCCTGTCAACGCCCCGTCAAAACTAGCCCAATTAAAAATGCGCTCAGGAATTTACAACTACTTAATCCCAATGCACAAACAAACAAACAATTTCATGTCTCCTACACCCCAGTCCTTTGTGTCTGTATCAGAATCGGACATCGACGCATGCCAAAGCTGAACCCACGATCAAGTGGCCACTGAGATCTTGCATACAAGCTGCATTAGGAAAAGGTCAATACAACTAACGACTCAGGTTTTAACCAGCGATGTGGATCTTAGTGAGTAATCCCAATGCAAAGTGTCCTACAGGCGTAATCGAATCCACTGGCATGAGTAACGACAACAACTTGGACAATCCAATTTTCGCTATGCACCAGTTACGAAAGGATTTAGTAATCCAGAGCAGAAGCAAAATACTGATAAGAAGCGTGTACATCAAAAACATTAACGCATAAAGAGGGATTATGACAATTCGTAAGTTGAGATTCATTCTCACCTAAGCAACGTTCGAAGTAATGGTAAAGGCGGGATTCATAGTTAGTGTTGGTCGATAGTGTTCCCACACTTATAACAAACGCTTCACTGCGGGAAGCCAACTTCAGCCGAAATCGGAGTCTTCAATGTCCTTAACAAGAAGAAAGGACAATTACTAGATGCATCTCCAACTACATTCAAAAAATTATCCTACAGTTGTCAAAATCTACTGCTAGTAAAAATAGGCCATTAAAAACACTGTCACAACAAGCTAAATTAATCGCTTAAACCACTTTGCAGCATTAAAAATTACCTCAACTTCGCATCTTACCTAAAAAATGAATAAATCTCAACAGTGACCTAATCTTTTCCTCCGTGTTTGACTTGGCAAATAGGTGCATACAGAATCGGACAAATAAGTACTTTTTAAAACGACAGAACATAATGAAAAACTTAGTAGACCCCAGCTCTTTTTACCAAACAAGTCCCATTAATACAAGATCATTGCCATAAAGACAACAAACCATTCAACGCGAATAGTAATATCGGTTTTTTCGAAGTACCTGACTAGCCCACACCATAAATTAGACAGACAACAAATAATTCCGCGGTGAAGGACCATAGACTACCCGTAAACTACTCGTACGTTGAGCCACGATAATGGCATATTTACGCAATAAGTGGTAGCCCTGCTGTACATAATTTATTACAAATCATTGTTTTACTCAAGCAATCATAAACATCGCTTTGACGCACTATTGTCTAATCACTGACGCAGTTAATCCTGCGCAAATTTTAGGGAAACCTACTGACAGATGAATCAACTGACTTTCTTTATTCGCTCCTTAAGTCCAGTTGTAACGAATAACTAACTTGCATCAACAACTTTAAAAAGACTGGAGTGAAGAAACATGCATTTAGCGCTGATTTGTAACCCCTGGACGAAATGTTAAAAATGAAATGATATTTGCCGAAATACGCCTGTGCACAGCTAGCATTTTTTTCCAAATTAATGTATTTTTACCAAGATGCTGATTATTTGAAACCTTAATGCTGATAGCGATACTTATAACTAGAGCCTGCTTTTTGTGTAGCGAACAGGCTTTGCACATGGGCGGGGGGTGTAGATGAAAATTTGGGATTTGGTGAGATTGTCGTTGCTGCGTGTGGCTTGCTCTTTTCTTTGAAAGAATTGGAATTGTGAGTAATCACTATAAAGGGTGTTTTATTTGCTTAGTTTATGTATGTATAGGAGTATAGATTGGCGTGAAAGTGTGATTAGGGATTGTTGGCTTGCTGCCTGTGGTGGCATGTTCGAATTTTGTTACCTACTTTGATCAAAAACTAGTATTGACAATGTCTTTTTTGGCGTAGGCGACTCGTCGCAGTATGGCTATGTTAGCTGATTCTGGTGGATGTAGGTTCTTTTCAAATTGAGACAAAAGGCAAGAATTCGTGTTTTCTTGCTGTTTACGTGTCCCGTTCGTGTGCGTGAAGTAACCCGTCGAACTATTCCAGACGATTCTAAAGTAGAGTTTGAGGTTCTGCAATCATTGTTTTAGAAAGCCATAAATTTGAGAAAAGGAGATCTTAATATTATTCTTTCGAGATACAACTACGGGCAAATCTGTTGGGGGAATTAGCAAATGATACAAGAATCGTAGGATGTAGTTTCCCGTGCCTTATTTTGGCCTCTAGTGCATCGGAGAATTAAAAAATGTGAACGTTTATTAATTCTAGCAGTCAAGCGTGAAGGTTTGCTTAAAAGAAACAGTTCACGATGCCTCCTTTGCCATGTTCTGATCCAGATGACTGTTGTTGACTTTGATGGAAAGTAAAGGCAAGCACCCGCGTGCCGACTTTGGTGGATGAAACTAGGAGTTTGACTACTTCGATGGCTTTAAACAGGTTTTAATCCAGTTCATACATATTTCCATTTATTGTAGAAACAAATAATATTGAAAAAAGTCTAGTTTTAGAGTCAGAGGGGATACATTATAATTTGGTCCCAAAAGCGGCAAAGCGTAAGCTTGTCCTTTATTTCCGCTCTGCTATCCGATTGAAGCTTTTTATTGTAGGAACTTCATTTCGGTCTAGGTAAATCTCATGCAGTTGGTCAATGCTAAAACAGAGTTGGAAGTATTTCTTCGTAAGGGCACTTTCTTCGTCTCCTCGAAAGGCATTCGCTCCCCGTTTCTCAGCTGCAATGGTTAATGAGGACGTCTACACTGTACGATACAGTCATTGGAGGGTCGAAAGATTCTGCTCTCCTTCATCGTCCATATTGACAGCATGCAATTCATTCGACACCCTTTGCATGGGGCAGCGAACCACAGTTTCATGGCAACGAGTACGTGCGTGGAGACGAACAATCGAAAGGCTGTTTTTTTCGTTGGAACCCCAGGCGCCAAATGCTCGATCCCTATTTCATCTCTTTGCTGAGTCGTGGATGCAGCTGATGTTTTGATGACTGTCACCCAGTAGTAGCCACAGCAAGTTTTTGCCCTCCTCCCCGCACCATCGTAACACATTTGGTGTCCTTACTTTTTTGAATAGGTTCGACGTCAACCATGTATTGTTGGTTCCTTATCGGTTTGTAATAATTGGCTGAATATAAGGCAGTAAAGTAGGCATGAATGCTTTTTTAGTAAAGAAATGCACTCGTTTTTTTTGTGAACAAGTTTTTGATGTCGATTGAATAATGAGGCACATGGGCTGTGGTAAAACTGTTGTAAGTCATATTGCGTGAGCCAGTCATCTCTGTTCTGTACAGTGCTGTATGATTAATTTATTTAGACACGTTTCCGATAGTGGGTATTTCTTGAGCCGAACAAAAGCGAGGCGATACAACACGTGACTTATTCTTTTCTGCGTCATGATTCTTTTCACTTCTTCCTTGTATCTTCGCTGCACTTTTCTACATACGACATTAACGCTTTGTTTTTCTCAGTCGTTTAGACTCTCTTCCTTGCTAAGAGAAATGGAAGTAGGCGAACGATTACTGAAAATGGACACTAATTGCTATCAACATCAAGTTAATGCGTTAGATTGATACTTTTCTCTGGCTACTGATTGCTGTGCGGTTTGGTCTAGGTTTTTACTCCTAAGTGAAGACGGCAACGAGATTTGTCAATTACATGCTAGAAAAGACTGAGTTTGTGTGTGGTAGGAGCGCAGCTGCTCTTAGTCGCTGTAATTCCTAAGTGCGGAGTTCGAATTCGGCCTCGTGAGTTTACGGAAAGAATGGTATGGAAGATCTGGAGTGCTCTTGACGTAGATTTGGCTCCACTCTGTATCACCAAGGCTGGCATGCGGTGAAGTTAATTGCGAATGTTGAGTTAGTTTATGCTCTAAGTTCAGCCGAGTATCTGTGTGATGTGATCCCAATGCAACTGTCGATTCCTCCATGGTACTTAACTTGCAAATGCTGTTGTTGGTTTTCGGTTGTTATGCTCGGTTTTAAGTTTATGATTGCTCTTTTGTTACCTCATTGTGAGATATTTCCATCCGCTCAGTCGCTTCCCTCACTTAACGCCTCCATACACCGTTAATCATTCATGTCCACTTCACTACGACCCTGCTTTTCTTACGGACAAGGAATGCGATGCGGCAAAGCCGGTAGTTAGCAGCCCATTGTTAAACCTGCACCCCTCAACTACCTTAAGCCTGTTGATGCGGCAATGTCATCGCGACCACGAACGTGGAAATCGCTGACGGTCTCCTCGGCAGCTCAGCTTTTCTCGATTGTATTGCGCTCACCATCCACGCAGACAGAGTATAAAGGCTTACGATCAATGTGTCTTTGACGTCGTCTGGCTTGCTGTATGTCTACTCCATCGAATTCCTCGCTGCAGTTGTAACGTGCCCGCTAACTGCCCACTTCTGTGCACTCTTTTTGCTTGAAGTGACGCGCATTTCTGACGCCATTGATGAGTGGTCGGCCAGGGCTGTCAACGAATTGGTGGTGGCTTTTTCTGTGCGTGAAAACGGAATCACCACAGCTGATGGTTCTGCTGCTATCACTGCTTCCTCGTTGCCTGTCCGTGAGGTTGTGGATTTGGTTGCGTAGGCTGTGGAGGTGGTATAACGTGGTGAACATGTGGTTCCTGCTGTTAGCCGATGCCTTGCAGGAGGGAAGGAAAGAGAGTTAAAGACTATTGTTTTATCCGATATGTAAGTTAAATTTGACTTTGTGTTGTCCAATTGGTAGTCCTTTATGATTTAATCTGACTATTTGGTTTTCCTGGTTTCCTCAATTTAGATAAAGGCTGCTGGCGATTCTTACAAGCTGACCATTGCCTCCATGACTATTACCTCCTGTCAAAGCTGTGTGGAGTAGTGTCTGTGTGGCATGCAAAAGATCACTGTCCGCATAAGTTACTCTTTCACAAAATTAGTGGGCCTTGCTGTCTAAG
This sequence comes from Taenia hydatigena, assembly GCA_036345935.2. NCBI lineage: Eukaryota > Metazoa > Platyhelminthes > Cestoda > Cyclophyllidea > Taeniidae > Taenia > Taenia hydatigena. The sequence goes on along the minus strand of JADWOT020000002.1, from coordinate 16,019,819 downwards.
ATCCTAAAACATTGGGACCCATGTTTGGTTGTCGAATATGGACGATTGTATTGTACAACGAACTCGTGTTTAGATAATCCAATCGGGTGACTTAAATTGTCAGGATCTCTCAGTTCTCGATTGATCTCTTTGAGTTGCACCCGTTATGACTTCGTGCCGTGGTTGTCACATAACCTGCTATTAGAATTTGTCAACTTTGTGCAAACTGTCTTTTGTCGTTTGCAAATGCCCACAATAAGCTTGAGTGGTTAAAGCGAGGCAATATTTCTCCGCTTATCACCTGCGTTATCGGTGTTACCAAGTCGTAGGCTGCTTGATAATGCATTGGATGATCGAAAGAGTTCGTACTGTTTTCGATGGAACCCGTTAGAGCACGTTGAATGGATGTGATGGTGTCTGCTGCTGCCGCTTTGATGGCTGCTGCCCTCTGGTTGAAGGCGATCGGGATGTGGCACATCTCTTTTGACTTATGTCACGCAAGACTGATGTGTGAGCAGCGATGCGACATTTGGTTAATTACTCCTACGGCAGCATCAAAGTGGCTGTGGTGGTGGATACTGAGCACATGACTGCCATTTGCATGCCAGAAGGTAGGATTGATGAGCCATGTATTTGTTGCTCCTGCATCTTCTTCACGTCCGCGTAGGGTGATTCTCTGGCTGAGCGACTGGGTGAGAAATTGCATCAATGCTTTCTCCTAAATGGTCCTCTCACGGGTCTGGAGTGCACACCACTCTAGCCCGAAAAGACCATGCTTCGTTCATATCAATGGTGAAATGCAGATGCAGTTGTTGACAAGGAATCGTTCGCTTACGAAGACCGAACGTTGGTGATGCCTTCGACCTGTCTACTCGATGGGATTTTAGTACAACTGGGGGATATTTGAGAGAAACTTCACTACTGCAATGCTTGCCTATGAGAAGGCGCATACACGAGACTGTGGGGAGATTGAAGAAGACCGGCCTTACAATGTGTACTACTGAAGCAAGTGTCTTTTCTGCATTATAGCGACCAACGTAAAGGTCAGGTGAGGCGGAGGTGCAGACGCAGATGCATCGCTGGAGGATGACGGAGAAGTAGTGCTGGTGGAGTCTGTGGTACGTGGCGAATTGGCGTTGTCGTCGAACGCATCACTGCAGGCTACGCGCGACTAGGTGTCGGAGGGACTGGATGCAGCCTACCGCAAACATGTCGCCTCATCTGCTGCAATTCGGACTGCCTCGGTGGTACAGGAAGTGAGGCTGGCAGAAATGGAGAAGGAGCCTTAATCGACGCCAGACCATCGCTACGGAATTGGAGAGAGGGTGGCTGAGTTCCTAGTTATGCCTGTCATCCTATGTCACCTACATTTGTAAGCTTTTATCGTTCTCCTATTTGCCCATTCGTAATACAAAGTACTCAGCCACTTCAAATCAATTTGTATCCCGTGTTCACATAGCCATCTACCATTTGTTCTTCATCGTTTTATTTTCTTCGTTCATTCCTTACTTTTGCATTCAACTCAACAATTTTGATTTACTTGCTCAACGTTGCACCGATTCTTCTGATCAAGTCATTTGGTGAATCTCGTTTTAAGTTTGCGGGCAGTGCTCTTGGATTAGTCGCGTGTTTTGGGACTGCCCTAAGATTTGCATTCGCACTTACGTGCACAGCGTCTCCATCGGCGAGCACGTGGTTGAAGTGTAGAGTTGTTGATATGTTTGAGGTTGGAAGGAGTTGATTTGTTTTAGGTGTGCGTAAGCACCACTAACCCAGTCGACTGTGATGCAGCTGTCTAGTCTCTTGTGGCTATCGATGAGTTTGTCCCATTTGTAGGCACTGAGCGGGCGTCAAGCTCATGAGCAGATCTGGGAGAGTCAGTGGGCAATCGTCTACACGTTCAATGTACGCTCACCACTTGAGGGATTGATTTGGGTGACAAGGCAAAGATGAATGCGTTTTATGTGGAGGAGACAGGGGGGAGGGAGGGTGAAAGGTCAGTGCATGTAGCATTCTCTTCTTCCTGTTTGCGCGCGGAATGACGATGAAAGTGGCGACGCAGCAGCACTGGACTCTTCTTGAAGTGACTGAATCGGAGCTCAGAACTGATAAAGTACAACCTTTTCTGTAGCCCTTGGATCCTGTTTGTTGCCACCCATCGTGTGTGCCAAATTCAGTCCAAAGTTGGGTTGACCTTGACAGAGACTGAAAAGCGGTTCAATTGCCTTCCCGTGTTGACCTCTTTGCCTTCATATAGCCCCACTACATTCCTCTGTCCTTGTGCGTTGAAAGCTCACGACTAGCCTGTGCTTACCACAATGTGTCTACAACTTGTTTTTGCCTACCGTGAAGGATTTATGTATTGTATTCTCAGGAAGAAATTGCCATCGTTGTCTATCAGTGGTCACTCTATAATGCCTGATCGTTGCTGTTTGTCGAGGCTGCCATGTTTCATTTTCAATTCGAAAACGTTTGTTAAGGTGTTGATGTCGTTGTTGTTGTGGTCCGTGGCAAAGTAGTCAATCAACTATGTTTTGCATCTTCGGAGGTCAGCCGCTTGTTAATTTTAGCCTCTTCTTGTAGCCATAGTGGTTGTGGAGGCGAACCTGCAAATGCTTTCTGATCTTTATCAAATCACTGATAGATGTCATGGTGGTTTTGGAACGGCTGTTATTGCTTGAGAACCTTTTGAGGGCATAAATGGCACTGCAGGTTTCACCACTGCGGTGGCTGACGATGGCTGTGGTTGGGGAGACGGGATCATGCAAGGAGAGGTCTGCGACTGTCCCGAGCTTGAATAAATGACATTTGATTGAGAGAGAAGGTTGATGAAGGGTGTGGAGCCGATGTTGGATTCTATAAATTGGACAAGGCGATGGAAGAGGTCTATGATGGAGTAGGAGAGGAGCGAAGAGAATCCTAGGCCCGTTGAAATGTTACAAAAGGGAAGACAGCTGATTGCGGCGAAAAATGCAAGGATAGGTAGATTGGAGCTGTCGGCTCTTTCCTACCATGCGAAGGCTGCTCTGGCTGCTGCTGGTGGAGACGCCGGACCATTGTGAGACTGCCCAACGAGATGGGGCTGCGCCTGTGCGCCTTTCCATTTAGGCATCCCTGGCATTCGCCCGAACGTCCATTTATTGAGGACGCAGCCCATCCCCCTCGGATCTGCGTATCCATTTGCTTGTGCCATTTGTTCACTCATTCAGCTTGATTACTTTTATTCGTGCGTTTCTTTAGCGTCGATTCACCTTCAAAACCAGAGTCAACATCGCACTTCTGCTTATAAGTGCTTTCTTCATTCGGCAAAAAAGCTTGTCAAATCTACTAGGAGGGTTGTTATGGACATAGGAGGGAAGGAAGGAAGGGAACGAAGTCAACATTAAAGCAGGTGGTAGGGCGAAAGATGGTGCCATTTTGATGGCCGATCGTGGTGGGGGGGGGGACGAGGGGAGTGAAGAAGAGTGAGGTCCTGTTGGCTGCACCCACCAACACTTCATTTCATCGTGGTATCAGCAACAGGTGAAACCTAGGTATGCCTTCCTCTCGTCCTGTAGCCATTAGCAGCCATCTCAACTCGCAGCTGTCAATGTCGCTGTGGGTGTAGTTAGATGGACGCCTTGATAGAGGCACTGACGGATCTGTGTGTGTGCTCCAGCTTTGTAGTACGTAGCTGAACTCAGTACTTGTGGCCTATTGGAGATTCGCAGAGTTTATGGGTGAAGGAGAGGACGGTTGAGAACTCATGAATTTGCTGTGGAGGTTGATGGTTTCGATCCTGGCATTTGTGGTTCTGTGTGTTTTTTTTGGATTCTAGCACTCAATTGGATTTTCCGGATTCACACACTTGTCTTGCCTCCTTCCACCAGCTTTGTGGTGCTTTACAATGCATCATTTTTCATGTCTACCTAGTCGCTGTGCTACTGATGGGTTTGTGAGTAGCCAAGACCAGGGATTCTGTGGAGCATCTACCAGCAGACGAGTTCAAATGTTTCAAAGACACGTCAAGCATTGTTCTTTCCGTCGGACGCAATGGGTCCTTTATTTATGCACCGGTCTTGTTACGTCTTCTCTATGCGCTGGGCAACATGCAGTCGTCGACAAATCCGAGTAGCAGGTGTCCACATATTAGTTTGCAAGGTTTTTATGCTAAAAGGCTCAAATAAGCTGCCAGTTCCAACTCAGACGAATGGCAGTACGGTCTCACACTGCCTAAGCTGCATCATGAATTTGGGAAATAACCAAAGACCCAACACTAATCTTCGAAACGTCCAGAGCGACTGCGTTGGAAACGACAACCTGAGTGAGCCTCGAATCAAAATCCAAAGTTTAACCATTAGACCACCAGAGCTCACTACGTAAAACGCTGTCAATCCATGCGTTTGCGAAATTACGGTCACTAATTTACCAATTGCGATCGCAGGGCTTAGCGGTTTAGGGGTATCGCTATCGCTTTGGATGTGAGAGAATCCAACACATCTATCATCAACTTAATAGCAGAACGTCTTGTATTGCACTGCACCTCAGCACCATTTTGCAGTTAGCCTTCAGGAAATTCTAAAAATGCGCTATTATATTCTAAGCTCAGCTGAATACACAATGGTGATGCATAACTGGCACTACGGTGATCTGGCTTTTTTGCATTGCTATACAAGTTTCACAAAGCCAGTCCGCATTTTTCGATCTTCATTCTCATCAGAGTTCATTCAAAGCAGGCTTTTGATAAATTTAACCCATCGCACCATATCTAGGTCACCAATTTTGATAACATTCATCTAAGATGTATGATCACAAGCAGAACTAGCGTTCGTTAGGACCAGCAATGCTGTTCATTTGTGCTTCAATTAGCCTTTACCACGATGACTTAGCAACTATAAGTAATCAAACCACTTGCATTTGATTTAAAGGAAGCTCAAAAGGTCCTTCAAATAATTATAGGCCATCACGATAAGAATCAAATCCAATGAATACGAGCTGGATCGTTTGAGACATAAAATGACGCGCCCTATCTAGATTTCCTTGCCTATGCTGCTCTTCAATGGCATCTCTTCTACTGCCGTCTTTTCTCTTCAGCAAAGTTGCCTGTCGGATGAAATCCATGGATGCTTACGGTATATTCAATATTTTTGGCAAAGCAATCAGCAGAAGCTTAAACATTACAGGCACTAACTTACTTAGGCGATTGACTAATTCGAACTTAATAATTGGTACCTAATAATTGCACAATTTTGGCGACACTTATTCCTTTAATTTCCTGCGACTCTACATCCTATTTAAGCAGATTCAACACATTCACATTGTATTTTTCCACATCCATTTGAAAAATGCCTCTTCGGTTTTTATCGTTGGATAGGTATACATATTACATCGTCAGGATTATTTGCAAGCCCTATTTCTGTCCTTTCCGATTGATGGTTTCCTGCTCTGCTTCTAAGCTGAGTCATAGCTAGTAGAATGCAATTAAAGAAAGGGATAACAAGCACTCCTTCTTGGATCTGATCTTCAAACGGGGAAATACCTATGTTGCCATACGTGCAGTAGTGACTTAGTGATGGCATGCGATTTATGTGGCCTAAATGTTTAATGTATTTTCCAGCCTTAGCTCAATCAACTTAGGGTTTGCCGAGGCGTCCATGTACATCAATTACAGTCCGAAAGCTGTAATCTTTGCCTATGCCCATGCTCACAATCTTAAGGCATCCTGTCGATTCAGCCCTCAGTGTGTGCAACAAAACGCAATAAATATTTAGCGAATTGGACTTGTCAGTCTGCCTTGATGTAATGGGAATAGTGCATGCGAAAATGAGACTAATGCCTGTGCGCTTGTGTGACCAGTAGGTATTCCCTATCGGGCAGCAAGCACTTGAGAATTAAATGCCCACATGACATTTACACTTTAGTGAGCAATTCGGTGAAGCATAGGAGCTAAACTTTTGGCCAATGCTTTGGGAAGCTAAATTAGTTGTAGAGTACCATGTTTCCCGTGTCTCTAATGAAGGTATCTCCCAAGCCAGATGTATCTTCAAAAAGCAATGGGTGGTTAGTATGCTTCAAATATTTTGTTTCGCTTAACCCATAAGAATG
>JADWOT020000002.1:15911269-16013594 GCA_036345935.2 Taenia hydatigena | reverse complement strand
TAGATATAATAGAAATTAGGGGTAAGTTGTGCTACCGAGCCCTCCTCCTCCTCCTCCTCCTCCTCCCCCTCCTCCTCCTCGTCCTCTTCCTCCTCCCATTCTCTCACCTTCCTTTTCTTCTCCCATGTCGCTATTATTACATATGATATCTCATGTAAAATGCATAGAAAAGAAAAGCTGTGCTTAGCCTCTTCAAGCATACTGTTGAAAAGAAATCCACATTCCCTCCACCAAGCTAAATGCTTCATATTTAACTCAGTCAAGTGGCTAGGTGAGTGGGTAAATGCATCAATTCATGAAAAGGTGGGAGAAATGGAGGAAATAATGAGGGTTGCACTAAAGCACCATGCAGTCATCCAACAGTGTCCACTTCCAGTCCTTCTTTCCTCTTTCCCACTCTCTCTGCTTCGTCTCTATCACAATCGTTCCTTTTTCTCTTTCAGCCGAGCATGCAGGTCAATTCACGTCCCCGGACGAACTGCATGTGCCTCTGGTGTCGTTCGTGATGCAAGGCGGGGACTCGTCCAAGCACGACATTGCGAATTCGCACCAGAGGCATCAATTTTTTTAGCTGCATAGAAACCTTTAGGGGTATGTGGACGATTCTTCTAATTTAATGCATACCTTTTTACTGCGTTAACTGTTTTGCACTTGCTTACAATGGTTCTTACATGTGTTGACGAGCACTAAATAAACAATGGCAGCAGTAGCAGCGGAACTAGTGGAGTGCAACGAAGTGCCCTATATCCATATCCCACTGTGGAAGCAGTGTAGCACGTTGCTCATGACTAGGCCTAACTAGATCACGCTAGATTGCACTGGAATATAGCAGGCCTAATTAGCTACCCAGGTTAGATTGTGGCAGATTTAGATAAATTAGGGAAGAAAGGCGCGGCTTGACAGAGTCTCATGTTCAGAGACGCCTCCCTACGATGCCACTTAAGCCAACTGTACCATCCTGATTTGGCCCGCCTAATCGATGCAACGTAACTCCGTGCGATGTGACATGAGATCTTTCCTTTCTTCCTCTTAGATATTAGGGATCATAGGGCGCACGCAAGAATAGGGTCCAATGGCGTTCTCGGAATGGAGGGATGGGAGCCCACCTGTCGCCTCCTTCTTCCCCACACCCCGCTTCGACGCGTCTTTGGTGAGTGCCACCTTTGTCCTTCACTAGGCTGGATATGCTCTCAAGTGTTGCGTCTTACATTACATCCTACCGTGTGTCCTCCATGCGTTCAAGTCACCTGAAGAAGAGAAGTTCGTAGTCGTCAACATTTCATTTCCTTACCTTTAACTTTCCACTTTAGTGCCACGAGAACACCTTGTTCCTCTGGATCCCTCTTGGTTTTCTTCTCTTCATTTTCTTCGAATTCAACATCAGGTCTCCCCTGCCTTCTCCTCCTACCTCATCCTCTGCAAACGCCCTCTTAGTAAGTCACTTTTATCGCTCTACTGGTCTTACCTTTGATTATGACGTGAATAAATAGTGCCGAGATTCCTAACCTAGAACAGACTAGCACAGTCTAGACTGAATCTGACTAAATTACACTGTACTGATGACCAACAGTTGCTTTGGCATAGCTTAGCTTGAGTTGCCAAACACCTTCTATCTCCAGCCCTACACTGTTGCTTTAGTTTGTCCCGCACCATCTCCTCTTTGGTCTATCTCCTATTCCTACACTTACTTGCTCAAGAGCGAAGGTGAGCGCGTCGCTTCTACTTCCAACTTCGTAATTTGCAGGCTGGCCGCCAAACTGTTAGGTGCCTATCTCACTGCCTACTCTTTGTTATTCTTGTAGAGATTGTGTCAGCGTGGCGCCTTTCGATAACGGGTAAGCATGTGTCCTCGCCTCTTAAGTCTACCTGCACACCCTTCATTGTGCAGGTGAACACTGTGTGTCGGCTTCTGTTTGATCGTCTGTCCGGATTTTGTGTGCTTGTGTGTATGTGTCACTGCCCATTACCTATTTTTGTTCTTTTGGGGAGTCGCATCAGATGGGGTAGCACAAATACAGGTAGGCCGTGTGTGTGTATACATAGGTGTATCAGAGCGCGAAGACACATTCGTCTCATTGCCTCCTTCGAACCTGTCCTTTTAGACGACCAGATTGACAGTTCCATACTGGACGAGGTAAGCTCTTCCTTGGTTGTTTGTTGGATGGCTATTTGGTTTGAACTGAGCATATGGCCACCTCTCTATCTCCCGCCCAATGACTCACCACGCCACACCCAGCCCCATTTCTGATCCTGTGCCTCCCCTACTTTACTGCTTTATTTTAGATTGAAACAGACCTCTCGATTTGTGAACAGGAAAGTACCGAGTCGGCCAGCTTGCATCTAGCACAGCAGGAAGAATTAGGTGGACAAGGGGCAAATAAAGGCAAAATCGGTAACGCAAGGCGTCGAAGCAACGTGAACTTTCAGGCCAGATGGAGACACCTCGTCTCGATGATCACCACCAGTTGGTGTTAGCCATGCGGGCACGTAAGAGGGAAGTGCACCGGAGGTGATGATGCGTTGGAAGCGACAATAAATGGCGAGTCGCGATGAGACAGCCTGATTCGTTGCTAATAATGCAACAATTAGTCGTGCCATAGAAGAGCACCCTGCCATTTGTATATAGTCGTCTCATACAGAAAAGCTAAAATTGTGAATATTTGGACAGGGGGCATCCCATGCAAATGCAGGAGACACCTCATTGCTGATACTATCGAGCCTGTGGAGAGATTACTTGGTGGCTTTGAATTGGAAGAGGCCTGTTGGTAAAATTCAGCCTTGGTACCGCCGTCTATGCATCTGCTTAAAGAGATGTTGGTGGCTTTGTTCAAGCAAGCAATGGCGCTGTTCTTGCTTTGTCTCATCACTGAATGTCTAATCTATTGACAACTGCATGGTTTGTGGAACTTAGTTTGTGTTTCTCTCTTCTCTTCTGGATATCAAATGAAGATATGACACACATTTGCTCACCCTCCTCCTCAGGCAGCATCCAAAATTGGCAGATGAGTGACATTTTGCATTTAAGACAACACGTGTTCTCTGGTGTTTGAAGGTCAGGCTCCTTTCTGACGGTCGATTCCAGCCTACTGCGTGGGAACTGCAAACTAAACCGCAGCGAAGGAGGTAGTGAACAATGCGATCTCGACAATAGCCAGCAAGGGATCAGCAGGCACAACGTCAATTCGTGGCATCAAATTGAGCAGTTTCGGGCAATCCGAAACAGGTTGATGGATGGGTTTTACTTTGTTTGGTGAACTATGCGAGATGGTTGCAAGTGGGAGTGCCTCCGAAAGCAAACAAATCAACCAACTTCCACAACTTCTTGCCCCAATTTCGCCTTCATTCGGTTATATCTGTTTTACTGCATCTGGACAACCGGAATTGGTGTTTTAGGAGCGTCCTAACCGTGACACATAATCAGGCCCGTAGGACGACAAGGACGATGACGACGACGATGATGACGACGACAACTAGGACAGGGAATTGTCAAAGTCAACACAATGGGCTATTTTTAGAGTTATGGGAAAATTCAACCGATTTTGCCTACAACTTTCACCTCCTACTCCTCCCGAATCAAAGGTATTTTTAAAAAAGTCATAACCTTTTCGAGTGAAAATCGGACAGGAATTTGTAAGGGAGCCAATCGGTTGCCTTGATTAAATTTTAATGCCTCTCCTAGAAACGAAAAGCACCGAACAGCCTGTCTGGGTTTTAATCAGTGATAAAAAAACGGACCGCCTATTCTAAATGGACTGAAGAAGGATTTCATTTAGTTCATCGCGTTTCTATCTTGCTTCATCGATTTCCTTTAAATTAGCAAAACATTTTGAGATAAATGATCGGACATACTGACGGACGGACGGACGGATGTGGAATGGATGGATGGACAGATGAATGAATGCATGAGCTGTTATTAAATTAACAGGCTTAGCTCAGATTCGCTGCCAGCGTGGCACATGGTGGCTCGTTTGTAGGACCGAGAGTTCACTGTGATCGTCCTGCAGAATGGTACTTCACACAGTCCAACCGTTGATTTACCCACCTCGCCATTTCCCACTTTGTGCAATCATCAGCCATGCACACTCTCCTCGCCAAATATTGTTGGTTCATCAGCAGATCTGCTGCACCTCGGTTGGTTCCACGATGGGACTTCCCCTTGTGTAAAGGAGACTTATGGACGACAAAGAAGGGGAGCATGCAGCTTGCTGAAGCAAACACCGAGATCAAGTTTGAACCATCGCGATGGTTGTATTAGTCGAGGGTCCAATACAGTACATCCTGAGAGGGAATATCCCAAAATATTAAGCGACACTCCATCCACAGCACACCTGCTGGCGATGATTAATGTGGCAGCAGTACCACCAGTAGTGGGCCATTACAAACGGCATCCTTTTTGGTCTGGTGCCAAGACTAATGATGCTTGCTAATCATCCAACGCCTTTTACCACCTCAAGGCTGCGGGCATACAAAGGGATTAGAATGAGAAAGTGTGATAATGATGATGACGATGACCACAGGAGTGCATGATCAATTCAACCACTGACGATAAGGGATGGCAACAAAAGAGTGGGTGGATTGAAAATGACGCAAAGGAGGAGGGGAGAGTAATGTGTCTCGATTTTCTGATCTTAATTTGGCCTGGTTTAGCATGGACCAAGAGGGGGAGATGAAATTGCGCCTGGACGTGATAGAACTGAAATGGCAAAGAGGAGACAGGTGGAGCCGTGGTTCGTTGATCAACAAGTTCACCATCTACTCATTATGACATGCCAAGCATGTACCTCTGTCCAAGCGATAGCAGGACAACCCAAAATTAGCCACCTCAAACAGTCCTACAGTGTGATAGCGTATTGGCGAAAGAGATCCAGACTAGGTAGTAGTAGTAGTTGCACTCTGTCTGCCAAGTCGGCTACCTTTGAGAGACGGAAAGAAATGAGGGAGGGAACAAAAAGGAGGAGGAGGAGGAGGACGAGAAAAAGGGAAGGAATGGAAGGAGGAAGAAGATGAGGAAGGTGTGCGTGGGTGCAAGGATTGTAAATTTGGCTCCCTCCTAGAATGACTATCTGTTTGTGGACTCTAAATTTCGAAAACGAATAACCTACTGATGAGACGACTACAACGCTCTTCAGAAGCCAAATTGGAGTGAATGAGCGAATAAGGGCCACTAGTGTTCATTTGCGAGCTGGTCAATGAAGACTGAGCGTGAGGCGTGAGTGTTAAGTGCCAAGTGGATGTCAAGCCAACCACCGAGTGATCAACTTCAAATTCGAGAAATAAAGGTGGAGACGATTGACCACTCAGCATTACTTTCAGCAGCGACCGCACCCATGCACATGGATGCGGGCACATACTCCAACTCCCAACAGACCATTACTTTCGACAACTGTTTCGCATCTTTAATGCCACCTTTAGTGCAAAATGGAGCATTCTGGTTCCCGGTCTTCGAAGGGGAGCTGATTAGCTTTGCATTAAAAGAAGAACAGGAGCAGTTGAAAATCCCATGAAGAATTGATCTCTCACTTGATTATCACAACATAGGCCTGCTCCATCCCTGGTCACGTTGTCGGCGGCAAAGATCTTCTCAAATGCCACCATCACAAATTACCCCTTCAAAGGCGCAAGGAACGTTCAAATCAACCAGAGGTCGCAAATTTCGTACTAATTTAATGAAGAGTCTGCCACTGCGATGACATTCCATCCGGTATTAGGTGGCAAGTGCGCACCAAATTGACAAAGAGATGAACGGCGGGGCGAAGGATTGTGACACTGTGCGCCACTTAGTCATTTGTTTGGATAATTTTAAGTCTGTCCATCAACGACAATGCAGATAGTGGTGGTTTCAGGCCCCACTGCAGCCCTCGGCTCTTATTTGGCACTTGGAACCTGATAAGCATGGCCAATACGAAGGGAGACATGTCTCCATGTTGTAGGACTGGTAGGTGAATAGAACCGTTCACAAAGACTTGCACATTCGAAGGGTTGGCGGCCGTCAGACATTAGAACAGCATTCCAGCTTTGGACAGTACAAAAGAGTTGACTGTTGCGCTGAGCTAAATGAGCCACTTTTACAAAGGAGAGTCAGAGTCTTCTGTGTTGCAACACTGGAGGTAGCGGAACCAGAGCACGTTAATCTTCGCCAACTGCCAGGCCCGATGACAACGTGTGAGAAACCATCCTGATTGAATGAAAGCACGCTGACACCATGGCCTTCTTTCCACAATTGTTTTGCAGGCACTACTTGGACGCTTACAAATGGAGGGATTGGAGACCATTTGGATGGAGGATGTGCCAATGTAGTTGAACTGCAGAACTCGTGACTCCCAACATCCCTCCTCCCTGCCCTCTCCTACACCCAACTTCTAACACAACGTGCACATGCCATTGGCGCCGTGCCTTTCAAGTGACGACGGAAAACCGTGGCTGAAAATGTTACATGGAATCCAAAAGTCAATTCACTAATGACATTGGGAAAGAAACAACTTCGAAGACTCGCCCTTGTCTGTCCATGGCACAGCATTAATGTTCGGTAGGGAGAATGGCCACAAGCACACTGACTTCGACTAATGTGAGCGAACAGATTGATTTCACCCTAAGCACGCCTCCACTCCCACCTCACGACCCGCCAATCACGCTCACCTTTTTCGTCTTCAGTTGATAAGTCATACATGAATTCGAATGAGCTTATCTGCATGTGTGGACGCTCCCAACAGTCCGCTAATGCCAGCCACCATTGAGGACACTGCGGTAACAACTGGGGTAAAGACGACTGCATTAATGACTTCAGAGAGGAGACATTTAAAATGTAATATAGACCTGCAATCCAGTCTCCTTCCTCGATTCTCAATTCAGCATGTGCAAGTCAATGAACAAAAAACGACAAGAACACTGAAATGGAATCAAGAGATGCCGGCGACAGAGAAAAACCGTACTAATGGTCGCAAAGAGAAGGAAGGAAGGAGGGAGGAGGGTGGAAGTGAGGCATTTAGGAAGGGTTAGAGTAAAGTAAGGTGTAGCCGCTACCACAAAGCAGGCGTCTAGGTGCACTTGCGGCAGTTAAAACAACCATAGCAGCAGCGACCGGAGCCGCTGGTGCAATAATTGGAATTGTGAAAGTGTGTACGTGGGGCCAACTTCGGCAGCTCGTTCGGAAAAGATTATATTTACGAGGCATTGCACAGCAGCATAAGTACTAAGGGGACAGAGTTTGCATATTGCAGCAGTTTGTCTGCTTGTTTGTACCCAATCAACCTGCTAAGTAAGCAACTGACCAAGAGACCGAACCTGTGGTCGGTCTGCGCATCCACCCAGTTATCTGCCCTGAGCAATTAACAGGTCTCAAATTGTCTCGCAAAATTTTGAGTATCATTTTATATCCATTCATTGTGGTCTATGAATGAATTCTGACTTTTGCGCAAGTGGATCCTCACAAAACTTTTCATCATATATTATCATGCAGAATGGAGGCAAAATGCAAACGAAAGGCAAGGCTCTTCATGGCTTTCCATCGGAATGGAGGAAAAGCCTCTTTGAAATGATGGATTAAACTGCCTTCTCTCTCCCTCTCTGAGTATCTCGCTTTTGTGGTTTTTTGCGTGTGAATATGACAAACTACCAAAATTGGACCTAGATACAGAATTTTATTTTGTGACCAAGAATTTTTGTCCTGTGGACGTAGGAAATTTCGATGATATATCTCACATTTTTGTCGCTATAACGGTTGAATTTCGGATTGGCTGGGTTCGAGGCGAACAACAACAGCGGTCCGACAAGCTCAGTGGCATGCAAAGGGGTTGTTTGAAGTGGACTTCCGAGGCGATAGATGCGGTCATTCGGACTCACTCATGTGACTCTTCACAAGCGTAAGTTGAAGTGCACACTTAACCACTGGAATCTCTAATATCTGGCCGTGAATTTTCATACTGCAATGAGTCCTATGCCGACCTCGCAACCCTCTATTTGTGGTGGCATAAAAGTGGTGTGGAACTTTCGCAGCAAGGAACTGTCCGGAGGCACAATCACTAACGTCTACTCTTGACAAACCTTCAACCTCGAACTGACTGCTAATGGAGCAAAGTTAGATTCCAACGGATCCAAATCAGCCTCAAGGAGAAGCATGTGCCTTTTTAAGGAATTGGTGCATCAAATGACCATCAGTTGGATTCTTTTCTGGCACAGCTTACCTTGAAAGGCACATAACAATTAAAGAGGATCGAACACTTCTACAGCCTCTACTTCAACCAAAGTGATGCCAAAATGAAGTAATGGTTCATCCAGCAAGACGACACTCCCATTCAAATGCTGAGTCTAATCACAGGAGCCTTTTAATCCCGTCTTGGCGTCATGGCCTTCCAATCAAACCGATTGCCACACAGCTCTTTCCAACCCTACCCGTTAGTTGCCCCAACGAATAACCGCCTCGGGAGACTCCTGCAGATCATCAAATGTGCTACTCCTTATTCCACCTTATTAATGTGACAGCACACAATTTCAGAGGGCAGTGTAAGGGAACACAGCATTGTAATTCTCTTTAACCTAAATTAGTCCACTTGACAAATAGGACATTGATTGAGGAGAAAAAGAAGGTGAGCATTCTGTTGGCCGCCAGGTCAGTAGCATGGAGTTGTCATAGTAGTTTCTTAACCTCCCTCCCTCACTCCCCGGTCCTTTATCAATTTTTTTTCAGGAATGGCTGACGCAACGCAATGGCAGCAGCGGTGAATGAAGCCACTGTAACTATGGCTGCTGTGCACTCGCTGTGAGATGTATCGGTGTCATTCTGCGTTCTGTCTCGTCGACGGCCCCAATTCGACGTTCTGTTCGACGCAGAGGATCAACCACGGTGGTTGTTGAGATGATGAAAAGCAGATAAAGGGATCTTTACGACGCAACAACTGTGTGGGTCTTTTCAATGCCCTACTGTTCCGCGCGATTCTTTATGTATGACGAAAATAAACCTACGACCAGACAGCCTTTTAGCATTGACCACTTACGCACTCATCGCCATGGAGCTGCTGTTTACTATTGCATGCAGAAAGTATGAAATGCATCGCATGTTGTCATTTTGGAATGGAAGTCCTTAATGGAAAGGTGCGACTTCTCTTAGAATCCAATGATTGCATAGCATAAGGAGACGTTCGCCTTAGCCCTCACAGTTGGAATATGGGGAACGAGAACCTTTCCTAGAGGCAATGAAACCAAGTCTACACGTGGATATCCTTTCAGCTCTACCGCAAGCATAGCTGTTTTCGCTTCAACATTGACCAGCTACTGTCAGATGGATGAGATCTGCATACAGAGAGGACAACTTCTCACATATAAAACATAGACGAGATCACAGAAGGCATAAACTACCGCCTTTGGGGCACTTCGGAACCTACATTACGTTGTATCTCCTCTCACTTCTTCGCTGAGATGGTTTTCATTACTACTTGCTTCTCCACTCAGCAAAAGAATGGATAGTCTTCATTGAGTTCGGTTTACCGCTTCCTCAAATGCCAAACATATCCATTCGCTAACCAGTCAGCACTCAATCGTTCCTTCTCACTTTGCATTTACATTAGCAAATTTTCGTATAGTTCTCTCTCTGTCAGTCTAAAAGCATTTGGAGAGGGTGAGGAGTGGAGAAGGCGATTCATCTTGGGTCGCCATCTCTCCACTTTAACCTTTAAATGCTATGAGTTTTCACACTGAGAGCAGCTCTACGTGTGTGAACAAGTTATTTATCGGGTCTTGTAGTTCTGTTACTCCACTCATGTTTCCAACTTCTTCTCATTGCAGTTTCTGGTCTTCTACCGCAATCGCAGGCACCCAGTCAATTCTTGCGATCCCCTCCAAGGCCACAGCAAATACAAAAACAGGGTCCTGATTTGGACACAAACACTGCAAATGAAAGAGTGAGTTGGAAAGTCTCACCTCTCTATCTTGTGTATAGTGTGTGTCCTGTGGTCCCTCTCTCTCTCCATCTGTGCTGTCATTTTGGTGTCAAGCCGTCGGAGCATCGGAGGGTGGGGAGAGGGAAGCTCATCGAGTATGCGAGAACACGTGCCTGTTGTCCGCTCTGCGCATGATTAGACACACGCTCTAAGAAACGAAGGAGAGGGGCAAACACCTTTGTAATCCTTCCATGCCTGGAAGGCATTTTCCCTTCATTAAACGATCCTCACCTCTGCGACAGGAAGTTGCATTTTTGTGGTTCAAAGCCCAATTCGAGAAGGCTGTCTGATGGTAGGTTTGTCCTCGTCATATATAGTAGGACATTGAAAAGATCCGCGCAGTTGTTGTTTCGTCAGGACCAATTCATCTACTTTTCATCTTCTCCTCTTCAACAACCACCGTGGTTGTTCTTCTGTGTCGAATAGAACGCCAGATTAAGGCCATCTACGAGACAGGGCGCAGAATGATACCGACGCATCCCACAGCGAGCGCACTGTTGCCTCAGTTACAGTGGTTTCACTCATCGCCGTTGCCATTGCAATGCGTCAGTCATTCCTGAAAATTCCGATGAAGAGCTGAGAAGGAAGGGAAAGATAAGGGACTAGTGTGGCAGCTCCATGCTACTGGCCTGAAGGCCAACAAAATGCTCACCTTCTTTTCCTTGTCGATCAATATCTTATTTGTCAAGTGGACTAGTTCAAGCCTCAGTTCTCTTACACTGCCCTCTGAAATTGTGTGCTGTCACCTTACTAAGGTGGAATAAGAAGTAGCACATCCGACGATCTGCTGAAGTCTCCTGAGGCAGTTCTTCGTTGGAAAGAACAAAGGGTTGGGTGAAGAACATCTGTTCATCTGTGAATTGCGGGCTACTGGAGAGTCTTGGAAAAAGCTGTGTGGCAAACGATGTGACTGCAAGGCCATTATACCAAGATGGGATTGACAGACTCTCTCATTAAACTCTGCATTTGAATGGGAGCATCGTCTTGCTGGATGACCCATCACTTCATTTGGGCATCATGTTTATTGTAATAAACTATTCGATCCTCTTCAATTGTTATGTGCCTTGCAAGGTGAGCTGTGTCAGAGAAGAATCCACTTGATGTACCAGTTCCTAATCATGACGTATGTCCCTCTTTGAGGCTGATTTGGATCCGTCGCCACCACTTACCCGCCTCCACGGACGGGAATTGCGAGGTCGGCATAGGATTTACTGCCGTACGAAGGAACACGGCCAGACGTTTGAGCCACCAGGATAGTGTTTCTAGTGGTTAAATGTGCACTTCAACTTGCGTATACGTTAGCAAAGACTCGCATCAGTGAGTCCGAATGACCGCATCTATTGCTTCGGGAGTCCACTTCAAACAGCCCCTTTGCATGTCACTAAACTCGTCGGACGGCTATGTCGTTGTTCACCTCAAACCCACTCAATCCGACATCCGACCGCCTTAGCGACGAAAACGTACGATATATCGTCAAATTTCCTCCAACCACGCAACGAAATTTTTAAAAGCATAAAATAAATCCTGTATCCAAGTTTAAATTCGGCAATCTGTCACATTCACACGCAAAAAATCTCAAGAGCCAGAGACTGGGAGATGGAGAGAGGAGGCAGTTCAATCCATCATTCTGAAAAGCTTTTTCTTCCCATCTTGAAAAACCTCATGAAGAGTCTGGCTTTTTGTTTGCATTTTTCCTCCTTTATGCACGAAAAAGTGGCGTAGATAAAAGTTTTGTGAGAATCCACTCGCGCCATCCCTACACCAGAATGAATGGAAATTAAATGATGTTCAAAGTGTTGCGAAACAATTTGGGCATCAGAGGGCTCGGAGATGGCCAAAAATGAGGAAGCGGGGCCGGGGAATCAGGCCACCTCTTGGGATCTGCTAATTGCCCAGGGCAGATGGTTGGCTGGATTCGCAGACCGTTTGTGTGTTTTTTTCTCTATCTTCGGCATCTCTTGATTATATTTCAGCGTTCTTATCGTTTTACGTTCGTAGGTCTAGATCCACTCTGAGTAATGTTCATTAAGTAGCACATGCCGAAATGAGAATCGAGGAAGAAGACTGAAATGCACGTCTATATCACATTTCTAATGTCTCCCCTCTGTGTGTACCCGCACCCGTGTGCGTACGTGGGATTGCTGTTGCCAGTAATGTGGAGTGGTCAATCTCCTCCTCCTTTATTTCTCGAATTCGAGGTTGGTCTCTAAGTGGTTGGTTTGACGTCCACTTGACACCTAACGCTCATGCCTCACGCTCAGCCTACGTTGACTAGCTAGTCAATGAACACTTGTGGCCCTTACTCACTCATTCAAGTTGCAACCGCAGTCTGCTCGACTTTGGCGTCTAGGGAGCGTTGTAGTCGTCCCATCAGTACGCTATTTGCCTTCGAAATCTGGGGTCCACAAATGGATGGCCGCTCTAGGAGGCAGCCAAATTTACACTCCTTGCATCCACGCACACCTTTCCCTTCGTCTTCTTTCTTCCGTCACCCTTTCTCCTCCTTCTCAAATTTAGTTGACTTGGCAGACGAAAGTAGGCACATTTGAACACCATCCAACTACTACTACTACTACCTTGTCTAGATCTCTTTCGTCTTTCTGCTATCACATGATAGGACTGTTTGAGGTGACTGAATTTGGTTTATCTTGCAGTCGCTTGGACGGAGGCCCACGCTTGACATGTCGCAATGAATAAATAGTGAACTTGTTGATCCACGAACCACGGCCCCACCTGTCCCCTCTTTGCCAATTCAGTCTTATCACGGCCAGACGCAATTTCATCTCATCCTCTTGATCCGTGCTAAAGCATTTCAAATCAAGATCAGGAAATCATGGTACGTTATCCTTCCCCATCCTCCTGTTCCTCCTTCCTAATCCATCGTTTCTTTTGCTGCCATCCTCTATCGTCAGCGGTTGCTTTGCTCTCGCGTGCTCGTAATCATCATCACCATCACGCATTCTGCCTTTCTTTCCGACACTTTTTGTGTGCCTGCAGCCTTGAGGCAGAAGAAGTTAGATGATTAGCAAGCATTATTAATCTTGCCGCCAGACCAAAAGGATGCCGTTTGTGGTGGCCCTCTGCTGGTGGTACTGCTGCAACATTAATCATCGCTAGCACGTGTGTTGTGGGTGGCATGCTGCTTAGTATTTTATGCCATTCACTCTCAGGATGTGCTTTGTTGAACCCTCGATTCATGGAGCCATCGTGATGATTCAAACCTGATATCCATGTTTGCTTCAACAGGCTGGATGCTTCCCTTCTTTGTCGTCAACAAGTCGCCTTTATCCAAGAACGAGTTCCATCGCGGAAAGAACTGAGATGCAGCAGATCAAATGATAAACGGACGAAATCTGGTGAGAAGAGTGCGAATAGCTAATGACTACACAGAGTGGGAACTGACGAGGTAAGTAAATTAACGGTTGGACTGTGAGAAGTGCCCTTCTGCAGTGCGGTCACAATGAACTCTGAATCCCACAAACGAGCTCACTATGTGCCACGTTGACGTCAAATCTGAACTAAGCCTACTGGTTTGATGACAGCCCATGCATTCATCCGTCTATCCATTTACTCCCTATTTGTCCATCTGTTCGTCTGCCCGACCAGCCATGTCAAACTAATTCGCCAACTTGGAAGAAATCGGTGAACCAAGATGGAAATGCGAAGAACTAAATGAAATGCTTCTTCAGTCCAGTGGGAGAAAGACGACCAGTTTCTTCATCACCGTTTGGAACACAGACAGTCTGTTGGGTGTTTTTCGTTTCTAGGAGAAAAATGGCCCATTCTGTTGACTTAAACAATTTCCTGTCCCAGTTGTCGTCGTCGTCCTTGTCGCCTTACGGGCCTGATTCTGTCACAATTAAGATGCTCTTAAAACAGCATTTTCAGTTGTCGAGATGCACTAAAGCAGATGTAACCGAAAAAGGCAAAATTGTGGCAAGAAGATGTGAGAGTTGGTTGATTTGTTTGCTTTCAGAGGCACTCCTACTTGCGACCATCCCGCCTAATTCACCAAACAACTTCAAAGCCATCCATCAGCCTGCTTCGGATTGTCCGGTATTGCTAAATTTTATGCCACTGTTTGACGCTGTGTCCGCCGATTCCTTGCTATTGCCGAGTTCGCATTGTCCACTACCTCCTTTGCTGGAGTTCAGTTTGCGGTCCCCACGCATTAGATTGGAGTCGACCGTCAGAAGAGAACCTGCTATGCAAACACCAAAACACACACATTTTTCCAAATGCAAAACATACCTGATTTGCAAATTTCGGGCACCACCTGATAAGGATAGTGAGTGAATGTCAAAGTGACTTCTACATGTCATTTCTTCATTTGAATTCTAGGGGGGAGGAGAGAATCACGAACAAGGTCCCACAAACCATGCAGTTCTCAGTAAATTAGGCGTTCGGTGATGGAACAAAATAAGAACAGCGCCACTGTTTACTTGAACAAAGCCACCAACATATTTGTGAGCAGACGCATAGACGACAATGACCTTTTTTAATGCAGCTTATATGTGAGATCTCAGTGGTCACTTGACCGTGGGTTCAGCTTTGGCATGCGTTGGTGTCCGATTCTGATCCAGACACAAAGGACTGGGTTGTAGGGGACATGAAATTGTATGATCGAAGGGTTGTAGCGGACCTTTGTGCATTAGGATTAAGTAGTTTTAAATTCCTAAGCACATTTTTAATTAGGCTAGTTTTAACGGGGTGTTGACAAAGTAGTTGGAAACGCGCTGAAGGCAATGCAATTGCAAAACTGGAACTTGTCCCATTGAATGCCAAACCATGTGCGATATGTTGGTAAACATGAAGCGATTGAACAGGTGTGTATGGCTGTGGTGCTTTCATTTCTTTATCGCAGACAATTAGAGGCTGCGACGGGGATGGAGCACCTACTGGCCCATTGTTTTTGGCTCCTACGAGTTTGGCGTAATTGGGAGAGTATTGACGAGGTAGGATGTGGCGGCGAAGCGAGTGCATATGTTGCAGGTGAGCAGACATGAGGAAGGGAACATATTGAATATGTGACGCGAAGGAGAATGAAGAACCAGCCAGCCGGTAAGATGCTTTGCTATCAGACAAAATATTGAATAGGCTTAGTAAAATTTTCCCCTGCTTGCTATATTCTAGCTTATCCCATATTTAACCCTATATTTTTGGAATTCGTTTGTTTGTTTTGCAATGGTCGGTGAGGAGCATAGTGCGGAGGTAGCGCAAGAAGTTGAGTCAATGCATACTCGTGATGCAGGTGGTGGTGGATGGGTGAGTGGGTGAGCCAGTAGATTTCTGACTGTATGCTGGAAATTGCAGTCCTGAGGTGGCTACCTAAACGGGAATGGACTTTTTCGCAGACTGAAATGCACTTGTAAGTTAAGGCCAGTGATATTTGACAAGTTGACTTTAATTTTCGGTGTCATCGGTTGACAGAGGTCACCGGTAGATAACATGGCGAATGGTTGTTGGTGTCTGTCGCTTTCGAATGTTAAGCGGATCGCTATTTGCACTGCCCAGACACTTTGGTGGTTGCATGCGGACAGCGTTGTGGTATGCAAGACGTATGAGGAGGTGGAGGGGAGGATGAGGGGATGTGTTGGGCTTACCAGTGTGCACTGTGATGCAATCGCATGGAAGTGAAGTAGTCGATGTTTGTTTGTTTGACGGGGTGTAGGTGATCGGTGTAAGGCAGGACGTTAGGGATGCCGTGTGCATATGATGCAGATGTTGACTGGATGTGCTAGTGAATTCTTCACGAGTAGTCGTTTTGTAATGTTGACTGCTTGTTTTTGATGTCTTGCCTTCAAGTATGATGTGTACAACCCATAGCCACGCACTAGCTCGAGCCTGTTTACCTTATCAACAAAATTTTAAATGCCACTTGGCAAATCATGCCCAGACCTCCAGAGGGAGTGCATTACTTCCTCCAACTCGATACAGTTCGACCTTGCATTCTCCTCTTCACACCTTGTCAAGTTAAATAAGTGAGGATTTTCAACAGAATTCATGATTGGGACGACTATGCTTTGCTTGAAGCCGATAAAACGTGGAAACAACTGATGTCAATTTGCTCCAACTCACCTGATTCCTCAAAGGTTTAAAGCAGAATTTCGGAGATGTGGTGTTTATCAACACTCGACAGGTTTGCCTACGTAAATCGCAAAACACTCAGTTTTATGCCCACCATCAGGCAACCGCGTTTTGGTGCTGAAGAGGCAAGCCTGTTCAAACTCTCATTCCGTGGCCAAATTTTAAACCACACAAAGCATTTATATCCTTTTCCATAATGAGTACAACAGCCAACTCTTCTGCACTGTCCAAGGATGGAATGCTGATCTGGTGTCTGACGTCTGCCAAGCCTTCAAAGGTGCAAGTCTTTGTGAACGCTTCCATGCACTCACCACTCCTCAAAAAAGGAGACGTTTCCCTATCTATTGACAGTCCTAACCGAACCTGTCCTAGTTGTTGTCGTCGTCGTCGCCTGCTCTAGTTCGTGGGTGATAATGCGATTGTCGGATGGCTGAGGAGTGTTGATTACCTCAGGTGTAGATTTGCGACACTGCAGATTTCGCCATTTTCTCTATCCGATTTATTGTCTGGTTCGGCTTGTGTACAAGAGCTGACGTTATTCGTGCTCGCGTGGATGAAACATTAACTTCCCTCCGGGCTATCTATTGGTAGCCATTTGCACAGTGGGAGACTACGTCACCATCGGGCTGCTTTATGAAGTCCTCTTTCACCAGATAAACATCTGTTCTAGCTGCTTGGGAGCATCTTTTTTTCTGGCACCGGTATGATGTTATTTACTGCTAAGAATGGATTCCTGGAGCAAATAAAAGCAACTTGTCACTTAATCAACGAATCAGTGGTGCTGTTCTATGGCAAGAACTTATGAATTGCTCAATTGTCAA
Organism: Taenia hydatigena; assembly: GCA_036345935.2. Lineage (NCBI taxonomy): Eukaryota > Metazoa > Platyhelminthes > Cestoda > Cyclophyllidea > Taeniidae > Taenia > Taenia hydatigena. The sequence goes on along the minus strand of JADWOT020000002.1, from coordinate 15,996,754 downwards.
TGAGCGGTGAGCAAGTTGTGTAAAGTCGTTTTAAAATGTGCCACGAATAGCTCGCAGTCCAGACTACCAACTGGTGGCAGACGGTCTCGGCATTCGCATGTCCAGTGTATGTGACGGCGTCGTGGACAATGCTCTGTAGGAAGTCCCTGAGCTTATCGTTAATCTTCTCATCCTACACGAGCCCATCCACCTTAGACCTTTATCAGTCACCTATAAGTTGATTGATCACTTCTGCCCTAGCCCACAACCACAGCACCAGGATCTTGAATACACCCGCTGAAGAGAAAGGCTCCCAAATGAATATAAAACATGGTGACCTTGATAAACATGACGAAGATTAAGTACCACCGAGTAATCACTGACAGCCATCAGTAGCGGTGTGTGCAAATCAGAGAATTCAAGCCATAAAATCCCCTACAGTACACAACACTTGATTGATAAATGACAAAAGGTGAGGGATAGTTCACTCATCACTCCACCAAGTGTCAATCATACTGAGTAAATGCCAATTATGCGTCCTCTAGTGCACAGCGAGCAGAGCAATGGGAGAAGATTGTACTAAGGTGGAGAGGGTGCCACAAGGAGGATGGAGAAATAAGAGGGAAGAAATCAAAGCACGCTTTAGTAAAATCTCCCTCAACGTGTCTCGTACTCCACCGCTGCTGCTTCGTGATCATCCAACTGGCATCCCTGTTGCCCGTGAAGGTGGTCACACTGTCGTTAATGTCAGTTGCTGCGATGTGGAAAAGGCATCTGCTTGAATGTTGCAAAGTAGAAAGCAGATGTATCGGTTTCCATCGAGTAGATGGATCTCACCTATCAGTGACCTTCAGTCTTCTGTGAGTAAACCATTCACCACCACGAGAAACTGTGTCTACGTTCCACCATACGCACACACTGAAAGCACAGTCTTTGAGACGTGAAGTGGTAAATTCTTCAGGTCCATGAGATAACCTCTGTGTATGGACGATTCGGGAGCAATCCATAATGATGAGGTGTCCATTCGTTCAGCAACCGTGGCACCCCGAGTCAGTCCCATCATACGCAATTTTTCCAGTCGGAAAATCACTCAGCCAACCACTCTAGACGTGCGTGGAGGAGGTACAAAAAGAACAAATTCATGGTCTCCCAATCGTGCTACCTACCACGTACCATGTCATGTCATCTGGATGGCAGTCAGCCTCCGCCACAAATTTCAATGTCGATGTAGGAGTAGTGAATCCACTGTTGTACCATCACTCAGGTTGGATAGCGCTGCTGTCTGCTCTTCGCACAATGATCCCGAATAAAGTTTAGGCAGGGAAGACATGCACCTCTTCTTCGTTGAGAGCGATGCCCTTCGAGTCTTTAGGCACCACCACAATTGAACTGTTCAAGCCATTTGATCACAAACGATACGCTTCACCATTGTCTACTACACTTCTTCTAAATGCTGTGGAAAACTCTCAACACGACTAGGAATGGATCGCAGATCGTGGACGAACTGTGTTCTGTAATTTCGAGTAGCAAATTATATCGTAATCGAGGAGTGTTCAGTCCAGGCATTCTTGACTTCCTCACTGTGTGAGGGTGGGAAATTGGGTTTGCAATCGCATTCCTCGTGGTAGGTGTGGCCAAATGGACAGCAAAAGCACATTTCCTTCCTATGCTATACGGAATCAGCTTATAGCATGGGAGATGAGGAGACTGACGACGCAGTAGCCTTACCGAGGAGAGCAAGGACGATGGCGTTGGACAAGGCGAAATGGACCGTGTTAAGCGTTGGCGGTTCGTTGAATGACGGATTTTGGTGATGAGGCTACTTAACTGTATCGCCGTTGTGCCTTTTTTGGAGTGGTATGCTAAATGCATGTGTACGTATTCTGCCCGAGTATGGCGTCTCCTATGGTCTTCAGGGAGGAAAAAAGCTAAGAAAACTGCGGTACGTATGTATGAATTGGTGTTGGAGATGTTCTATTGTGGATTGAAGATTTGCTAGCTGTAGCCCATTTGTATGACTATGTGACAGGTGCGGCATACTTTGCTTCAGGAGGTGTAGAACTGTTTTTACTTTGTTGGGTTGCAGTCAATTGTTAGCTGCACAGGTAAAGGGTGCATTTTGAAGTAAATTGCTTGTTGGTGGAGGTGTTGACATGCTGTCACTTAGCCTTGAGAATGGCTTTGGAGGGTGCAGTTTGTGTAAATAGTGGGTGGTTGGGTCGATGGGTGTAAGAAGGAAGGGAGATGTTCGTGCAAAAAAGAAGACAAGATGCCTCTAACCACTTAGTACGTGGGCATGTGTTCCAAGTAGGCGAGAAGAGAGGGAAGGTCCCATGCTGCTCGATTAATGTCTTAACACCATCTCCTTCGCAGAGCGGCTCGAAATGTTGTTGCTTTGCCATTTTAGCACGCGGTGCCGTTAAGCAGACGTGGTAGCCAGCACCACCGTTTGACAACTGTATGGAGCTGAAAGAAATGACCAGGTGGGATGGGGATTATGGTGGGCGATCTGTTTGTTGAGCTCCTCCTAGTAACATCTGTTGGTGTGTCAGCAGTCCGTCGTGTCTTTTATCTTTGCTCGAAGATACGCTTGTCTGCTGGTCTCGTTAGCATGGCATTGATACTTCCCTGCAGTTGTCGCCATAGATCTTTAAGCGAAGTGGGGCTGATAGTTGCACATTGTGATACAATTATGTTATCGAAATATCAAAGTAAAAATAACCTGAAACGCCTTTCCATAAGATCATACTTGTCAGGGTGAAAGTGAAGTGAAGGCACCAGTTATGCGAACAATAATTGGTTTTTGGAGTCCGAACTCTGCAGCGGCGAGGCTGACAGGCAGTTTTACTTAAAAATTAGCTTAATTGTTTGTGTGTGGTTGAGTTTAAGGCAAATTATTTTTCAAATGAACACGTGGTGTGCACTGTGGCATGATCTGGAAACACGTAAATGTGGACTACGGGAACTTAGAGCAAACCAGCTTGTTCAGGCTATTTAAGAATGCGTTGATGTTGCATTGAAGCGTTTTGTAGTGGCAAATTTTCGCCTCACAATGCGAGGACGGCTGCGAAGCATTCAGCATTCGACATTCAGCAAAGAGATGGGGTAGTGCACCCAACTTTCACCTCTCGTGCTGATGGGAGTAACGATGGATTGGGTGAGTGCAATGAGTGGAGCCTTTGGGCACTCGAAATAGTGTCGTTAAGTATGAATGCACAGTAAACACCGTGAGAAATGTGACAAGTGAATGCCACATGCGAAGGTGGTTGGATGCGGCGCGAGAGGAAGAGTTACAAGTTTTCCACACGTTTCACCTTATTTGAAGAGCCCTTTCAGATGCAGATGCTACCCACCTAGTGACTTCCAATATCAAGCTCTAAGGCACCGGTGGTACTGCACATCTTGTAATGATCATCAAAGTAGGAACCAAAAAACAGAGAAACATGGGTACATTTAGAGTTGGAAGTGCAAAAATTGAAGTGTTCTGTCTAAAGAAGAAGGATTTAGAATGATGTAGATGCTTTAAACTGAGTCGTGTTTCTGACAATGCCATTGCCGATCGTGATGACGCTCCCTCGAACTCGGCTTGTCATGGTCAAGCAAGGTGCTATGCCCCCTGCTATCATAAAACAAATGGAACTACGGATGGTAGAAGTGATCGCAAACGTTCGCGAGAATGTGCTATTAGGCAGGCTAGCCTGAGGGTGGGTAGGAGACATGAGATAGAGGTTATGGATGGCACGTCGTGCTCAACACTTATTTTTCCTTCTTCTTTGCAATTTCGACACCATTGGCAGGGACTGCGAAAATTGAAATAGCAGAGGTGGGGCTCCTATTCCGATTCGAGACAATACAAAGCAGCTTACAAATAAAGTACGAGTAGGAAGAGAGCATGCATTTTTTACTGGTGACGTTGATGGTGGTGGTGAGCATATTGGCAACTGCGTCGGAACCGCAGCGCTTGACATGAGCAATGCATTGGAATCAACGTTTGTTTGTTACGAAATTGCAAAAGCAGCAGTCCGAAGGTGATGTAGACTGGCGTAATGTGCGTTGATAAAAGTACGCGTTCGACCTTGCCGCAAGAAACCACAAGCACGAGCTCACTTTCCCGTGATATACATGCTATGCATGATTGCTCCAAATTTTAGTGTCTCAAGCAGGTGAGGTGAACCTTGACCTTGAATGCAGTTAGTGGCATCATAAAGAGCTGACACCCAGCTGGAACCATCCGATTCGTCATGTCTTTGTGCCTTGTTCACCCATTAGAACAAAGGACTGGACAATTGTGCGATTATAAATATGCATAAAATGTGCTCATTGCAAATAGGCCATGTGTTTATGAAAAAAACTACGAATGTAAGTGTAAATTGCTCCCGCAAATCGAGATTCAGTTTTATAGAAGTAAGCATAGATGCACCATTATTTTTACAAATGCTAAGCGATCATCACGAATTGATGGATGAATCCACTTTGATCGGTGTAAACGACATTCCCAAACGCGTTCATTTGCCTAGCTTTGTGACATTGGGCATTCTCAGTAGAAAGCGCATGTGGCAGCAATGGTGCCGGTGACGTTAAGCATTGGTTCATACAAGCGCTGGAGCATTTGCATTGGCATTGCTAAGGTGGACTATGCAGGCATAATAATGCAGATCCGCAATGAATCAAGGCATCTGCACGCGAAATGAAGCACAGTAGTGGGGAAAATCTCACATTAAACACCTATGAATACATTGATGTGTGTGAGTTTAACTGTGGCATCAAGTGCTTTTGGAATATGAGTGCAGGCTTATGCATTTTTGCTCATATTTCCAAATTTTTATTGGAAATGCAATGCGTCGACACCTGTGAGAAGTAATATTTGAAAATTATTTTGATAAGCACATATGAGAACAATAACAGCATTTGCCTTTAGTTGTAAGCGATCTAACTACGAGTCCTTATGTTTCAGCTGTAAAGGATTTTGGTTATTGGGTTGAGGAAGTCTTGTGGGATGGCATGAGAGTAGCACGAAGCTGTGTTAGGCAAGAAAACGGAATGGGGCAGTTTCATTGATCCTAATCCCATGAACAACAGCCAATGAAGGCAACCGCTTTTCCTCCAACCAAAGTAAGTTGCGTTTTGCAGGGAACGCCATCATCCCCACCATAATGCGGCTCAAAGGACACAAGGTTAATTACGCAAGTACAACTGTGGTGAATCGGTGGAGCATTTGAATTGTGGCAAGTGCGCTCTGCACTACATTGCGTTATTTGCAGTTGCTCATTTATGTCCCTGCCCAACAACCTTACGCTCACTTTCATTTTGTTAATTTCACATAAGCCCATATGGAAGCGGGAGGTGAAATTGAAGGTGACGTTGTCATTCACAACACTGTCGCACATCTACTGCAAATGAACGACTCTCGACATATTAGCATAAGCGGCCATTACCAACTACTCATGCGTGTGCATTTAAATCCGCCTGTCACTGCGCCTGTCTGTCTGTCTGTCTGCCTACCTACCTACATGCGTGTCTGCTGCTTCGTCTGTTCGTCGACTGCATTCAAATCTTATCGATTGTCGAGTAATTAATTAAGCAATCGATCGAAATGTCGCGCTTAAGCATCACTTTCACTATTACTTTACACACGCTGAGGTAGGTTTGCTGCTGCCACTTCATGTTAGTTTTGTGTTTTTATAGAAAGTGAGCATGCACGTAGTTGAGATGGGGGGAGCCGAGGAGGACTTCCTCCTGAGTATCCTCTTCTGAGTGTACACGTGCGCGCAGATGAGCCAAGTTCGTCAACACTGTCTACGTGGAGCACCAAGAGTTGATTCTGCTGGTAAGTGTGCAAATGAGCAGCGTCACTAACAATAACGTGTGTTCCAGAGGAGGGCGAGCCGGTCGTGTTTGAGGAGATGAGTACCGTGCTACAGTGCTTCCACACTGCAACATGAATATGGGGCACCTTGCTGCACTGCTGTAGGTCTGCTGCTGCCGCTGTTTATTTAGTGATTGTCAACGCATGTAAGAGCCATTATAAGCAAGTGCAGCACAGTGAACACAGTGCAAGTCATGTGTTTAATTAAAGGAACCAACCACATGGCCCTGAAGATTTCTATGCAGCTAAAATATGGATGCCTCTGGTGCCAACTCGCAATATCGTGCTTGGACGAGTCCTCGCCTTGCATCACAAACGACACCAGAGGCGCATGCAGTTCGTCCACACACGTGAAGTAATCTGCATGTTCATCTGAAAGAGACAAAGGAACGACTGCGGTAGAGGCGAAGCAGAGAGAGTGAAATAGGGGGAAGGAGGATTGAAATTGGACACCGTTGGATGACTCCGCACGGCGCTTCAATGCAGCCCTCTTTATTTCCTCCCTTTCTCCCACCTTTTCATGAATTGTTGCATTCACCCACTCACCTAACCACTTGACTGAGTTAAATATGAAGCATTCAGCTTAATGCAGGGAATATGAGTTTCGTGTCAACAACATACTTCAAGAGACTAAGCACAGCTTTCCCTTACTACGCGTTTCACATAGGATACCAGATGCAATAATAGCGACATGACGCACGCAAACGAAGCAAGGGAGAAGAAAAGGAAGGTGCCACAAGGGAGCGGAGGAAGAGGAGGTCGGTAGCACAACTTACCCCCAATTTCTACTATATCTAGCTGATTTGGTCCTCTGACGTCTCGAAAACGGCGGGGTGGGAGGTAGGAGCCGACGAATAAACGAGAACGGAGACGACGGAAATGAAGAACAAAAAGGAGACCGGAGACGAGTAGAAAACGAATTGGGGCGGAGGCACTGATGAAGAACTGAATGGCAGGAACGATACATTGTAGCGAAATGAATAGGAGCAGATGAAGTAAAGCGCAGCAAAGCATATTCGGAGGCTTTATGTGCGAGTAGGATTGACCTCTTTGAAGCTGGCACGTGTAAATCGATTGCTCGCACGTGTCGCGTAGTGGCTGCCTCCCAATGCCGCCGACTGATGTGGGCTTCGCACATCATTCCTTGTTGGTGGTGCTTTCGCAAGGGCAAGTATCACCTGCCTTTGTACTTTTCCCCCTCAAGCCACTTTCCTGCATTATTGTGCATGCGGAGGAGACAATGCCAATGTGCTTCGATTAAAATGCGTCGCCCTATCGAAATTGCCTAACTTGACTTCTTTTTCCCACGCTTTCCCTTAAGCTGGTTACCTCTTGAAAATTCAGACACTTCTCTGCTCCACATCAAAGTGCCCACCTCAATTTGAATGAAGGAAAAGATCAACAGACGATATAAATTAGGCCAAGGGAAGCGGATGGACGGAGAGGATGATGGTGAAGTGATGGCGAATCGAAGAGGCATAATTGCCAATAAACCAATTCAACTCTCTTGCAGCTCTTTTGTCGGTGTGCTCAAATGTGTTTGCAGAAACGCCTAGATAAAGTGCGTTGGTGGAAGTGCAATATGAGTGCTATCTCGAAGGACGTCTCCAGTGGCAGCGTTGACGACGCTGTCGATGATATCACCAAAAACTGGCCATCTTGACTAACGACGACGTGCGTTGGACTGACAGGTCCACTACCTTGCCAATTGAATACCATTCTTCACCAGAATTGGATATGGACTGCTACATATTGATGTGACAATCATTGTCATGCCCCGAATTCTCATCAAATGCTCCTCTACATGTCGTGACTTGGATTTGTCATTGTTATAACTTGCACGAGGTGGTTAAAAAGCTGCTTTATCAATAAACTACCACCTTTGCGAAGGAGAGATCTCCAGTCACAGTCAAATGTTACCTTCTTTGCCGTAAGAAAGACATTCCCACCCTGCAGCCCCGACACCTCCGTGCTTCTTCATTCTTCATTAGAAAACACTCTTACTGAAATGAAATGAGTAACATGAGGCACAAGCGCTATGCGGTGTTTCACGCACAGTTCCAGTTTTGCGTCATTCAGCTCTGCCCGTGCCCCCACACTCCCTCCAGGTTCTATTGGCCTTCCAACCCTTTCACAGGGTTATAGGAAACTTGCATCTTGGTTAGTGTAATTAATTAATGACATTGTTGGGATTTAACTCAGCAGTTACGGGGTACCGCAGCAATTCACTTCGCACAAAGAAAGCAATGACTTTCAACGAAACCTACAAGGCGACTCGTACCAACATCACCCACTGTGCAGCAAAGGCGTTTTGGGTAGATGGCTACGTCTACTAGTATTTGCAATGCAAGAACCGCGCCAAATCCTACTGACTTAGGCGATACTAATTCGCCTCACATGGTCACCAGCGAAACAGAGCTAGTTGGGGCAACTCTAAATCTTACTGTGATTTGTTCAACAACGAGCAAATCCCAGCAAGAAATGATACTTCTCCATGTTACAAAGATCAAACCATAATACAATGATGACCTGCTCTAAGCCTTTCCGACGAGAAATTATTCCGTAAGCATAGTCCAAAACTGAAAATTACTACTACTATTTATTTGATGAACTACACCAGCCAGCCGCCATCTGATCCAAGTGAGCAACAACCCGAGCTTCGTTGGCTGGCTGGCTGGCTGGCTACTTGTGACCTAAACGTCACAGGCAGAAAACACCTCACGTGGACAGCTGAATCAAAGAAGACTCAGGGCAGAAGGCGTTAAACGAATCTTTTTACCAACTCCCCACCTTCCTATTAAGCAATAAAACATGAAAAACAGTATGAACACATTCACCTTTACTGGCTTCAACAGTAGCAATAGTTAAGCATAACAAATAGTAGCAGCAATAGAAACAATAATAACGGAAGCATTCAAATCACTAATAGTGAGCAGTAGCAGCAGCATTGACGGCAGAGGGGAGAGGAGGGGAGCAAATTTACGTGTCATTTAGTGCACAGACGGGAGGGTGCCTTCAACCGCCTCTTCCAAACATCCCACGTCATCGATAACACCGGACAGAGCATGCACTGGTGGATAAGTGAGTGGATGAGTCGCTGAACAGGGCCTCAAAACTGTCCATTCAAGCCATAGATCGGCGAGGGAGGATACAACAAACCTAACAACTGCAAAAACAACACCTTACCAGCCGTATTTTAAACAAGCATTCATATAACCCGCCACAAACACACCACCATTGGTTCGATTTTGTCTACTTGGAAAGTAGAAGATAGTGCTTGCATTTCAATGACCACGTTAACTGCATAGAGGCTCTACATAAATCCAGAAGGGGAAGGAAACCCCACATGAATAATTCACTTATGCACCTTGGCAAGACACATCTTTTCCGCAGTGAGTTTGCACAAACCGGAAGCTCTCACTAAATAATTAGTTGCATGGAGAAGATGGCATCTACGCCAACTCCCCTCCCCAGACACCACCCACCCACCACCCCAGCCCACCCCACTTCTTCCTCCTCTTCACGTCCACCAACCCACTCCTCTCCAATCCATTCTCATTCTCAAGGCTAAGTCGCAGTAGCAGTAGCAGTGGGAGCAGCACAACACTCCTTCAACAACTCGCACCCAACATACTCCAAGGTGGAGATCCACTCACACACTTGCTTACCTCCTCTGGCACGATGCATCACTACTCATCACCTCTACAGCTAGCAATAAATTAAATGCCACCCTCCCACAGCAATTACATTTCCGTACCTTCGGAAGCAAAATATGCCGCAATTCCCATCCACGAGCTCTGCTCCATAGCGCTCCCATTCATTGTTGTTGTCGTCGTCGTCGTCGTCGTCGTCGTCGTCGTCGTAAGAGAGCTTCCCCCTCACACCTTTGCACACACTCACGACAGAGCTCCCCTAGCCTTTCCCCTCCCTCTCCGCCATCCATCCATCTACTCACTCAACCACTCATGCCCCGCGAAGACAAAGACATGCAGACATAATAGCAGCAGCAGCAGCAGCAGCAGTAGTAGTCCGTGTCGTCCATGCCTGCCAAAATCCCCTTCGCTCCACCCAGACGGAGACGCCGCCACCACCACCGCCACCGCCGCGAAACACTCCAACATCTCGCATTGGCTGCCATTCCAAGCACTCATCTAATGTTACTTCACCATCACCAGAGTAAGTAAGTAAGGTTGTAACATCTGAAAAGGAGAAAAAAAACCAAACAATGGAGAAACTGATGTATGAGGGTCCAGCGCGATGCAAAGCTAACAACCACAAACATAACTACCGGTAGGACAAAAGAAACAACTTAACAAGCAAACATTTAAGCCTGCTACAAAGTACGGTCTGCGTAGTGACGCCAACGCATGCAGCTCTTCTGGTGTGTAATCTGTCCCCTGGCGTTTGATTAGACCTTGACCTACCTAATGTCAAGTAGAATAACATAGAATAGGGTAGACTGCATTGATGACGAGTGAAATTGCCAACTAAAGAATAAGATACCACATTCCGTACGGCCTTCCTACTGATGTCGTCCAAGTACACACTGGACACATATACGCAGACGGGTTATCAAACATTCCAAACACCAAAATGCATATTGCTCGCACCGAATATATGCAGCGGCATGCCAGTTTTGCTATGACGTGTTGCAGGAAAGGCACAAACTAACAAAACATTCCCAAGTTATCGCCTGCCGTGCTATACAGTGGTAAAAAAAAGGAGCAGCACGTGAGTAGAGGGACTGATTCCATCGCTCCCAACAACACCTCATCGCTACACTTCTGCATTAGTGAGAAGAAACCAGCGTTCGTCTCTCCGTGAATACACTTGGTAAGAATAAAATCCACACCTTTGAATGCATCCAAACCTTTTTACTGATTAGTTGAAATGTAAACCCAGGTCATATCTGATACACAAAATCAAGATTTGCCACTTACTCAGTTGGGCAGCCCCAAAAGGGCTGATGACATTGCTGTTGAATGTCCCCGTCGGCGATGTCCACACATGCGGACCAACATAGGCACAAGCAGAGCTCTACAGAGAAGGCAGAGCAGAGTTGAGTCACCGCTTCAGTCCATGTACCTGCGTGCACCAACCGTCGACGTGTCGCGGAGCACCGCGATCTTCCACCTTCCACATACGCCGAGCCCACTGTACCTGGAATGTTGGAAAAGTCTTTAAGACGTAGATACTTCCCCGCCTCCTCTTCAAGCGCGAAGCACAGACCAACAGCGACACACTCAATCACCATGCAGACACGAGGCACCACCGCTAATCCATCCAAGCAGCACACCACAATCGCACTACACGCCCAACCCGTCGTCAAGCCTCTCTCCAACCGGGCAGAGAGAGAAATCCCAAGCCGTCTCCACCTCCTACCCTGTCCCTTCTCACTCCCTCCTCCTACTTACTCCTTTTTAATCCATCCTCGTCCTCAAGGCTAAGTCGCAGTAGCAATGGGAACAGCGCCACCACTCATCACCTATGCAGCAGTCAGCAATAAATTACCTACCACTCTCCCACACCAACAACATTCCCTACCTTCGAAAACAAAATATGCCGCAGTTGCCACCACCAGTGAGCTCCGGTCCATAGCGCTTCTACTCGTCGTCATCGTCGTCGCCATTGTAAGAGAGCGTCACCTTCACTCCTTCACACATAAGAACGACGACAGGCCTCCCCCAGCCTTTCCCCTCCCTCCCTCTCCGTCGACCACCCAACCAACCACCCATGTCCCGCAAAGACAAAGAGACGCAGACATAGTAGCAATAGTAGTCCGTGTCGTCCATGCCCGCCGACATCTGCATCGCACAACCGAGACCGAGACGCCACCGCCGCCACCGCCGCCGCCGCGAATCACTCCACGCAATCACCAAATGCTACTTCACCATCACCGGAGTAAGCTTGTAGCATCTGCAAAGTAAAAAAGAGAACAATCAATGTGAAGACCGACGTGAAAGCGGAAAAAGAACACGGATAACAAGATTTATACATATGATGAATACTAGCAAGAAAATAATGAACGAGGTTAAAACTCCTCTCAATAAAATCTACCGCCATTAGAAAGCGAACTAATTACAAATTACCAAAACAATCTTACTTCATCGCTCAAAGTGTCGTACAGCAAAAAGGTGGACGTGAGTAGGCACTGCGGTTGGAAAACAAAACGTCCCAACAGTCACATTATGAGGCTTTTGCGTTCGCTTTACCAAAGTCACAAGTCTCTTCATCCAATTCGACCGCATTAATCAAAACTCATTCTTAATAAAATAACTAACCACTTGGAAACAGCCGAAACAATCTTACTTAAGCGCAAGAAGGATTGTGCAGCGAAAAAACCAACGCGATTAGGCAATGAAAATGGAAAACAAAAAGTCTTGACAGCAACTGCACCTACTTTTGAAATGATTAGCCTAACATATAAAGTGATAAGAAAAGAAAAAATGCAAGTACAAAAGTATGCATGTAAGGGGTGTTTAATCGCAAGAAAGCATCAAGCAAGCAACTGCCAAGCGCTCGGTAAGGTTATAACTCCTCCCAACGAAATTGCGCCTCAATAATCAAATTTCAACGCCAGTAAAAAGCCTACAACCTCACAAACTGCCAAAACAGTCAAAATTTATCACTTATAGTGCTATATAGCACAAATTGCACCTCAGTAAAGGTCTTAACAGTCACATTAAGAGGTTCTTGCGTTTACTCCAGCAAGTATGTGTGCGAAAGAAGAAAATCGACATTTAAAGCATCTATTACAACAAAACCACTAAAACTAACAAAAACGTACTAAATACTTACGAGACATCCAACTTCCGACAGCAAATAGGGGCCTATTAATCCGAAACAACGGTCACCAAAACGTGCAGCACTTACGCGAGCCGCGTACAAATCTGACCAATCATTTCAAAGTTCGTTCGGTAAAACAAATGAACTTTTGATTTTTATGTATTTTCAGTGATGTAACAATTGTTACAAACTTTAAAAATTTTGTGATGCAAACAAGATTTAAATAGCATAAACACAAGTAAAACAATTTACAAACTGTGCACACACGAAAGAATCAGCAGTAAATATTGACAACTTATTTATGAATACATGCTATATTTTTAAGTCCACAAGTGCAATGCAAAAGTGGTTCAAATAACAATTTGTTACTTGCTTGCTTAATTTAGTTAAGAAATTTAATAATCTATAGGCATGCATTTCATTGCAATATTAGTGGTTCAGGGTGTATTAAAAAGCATTTTCGATTAACCTACCTGATCTTATGGCAAATTTGATTGTTTTTTGACGACTTTTTTAATATTTCAAATTCCTACGCCACTAAGGTCATCTAAGGTCATAAATGAATGACTGGCTTGTGCATTCTGCTGCGTGTTACGTTGTTTTGCTTCTCTTCTCATTCAAATGGATAGTTCTACTAATCGATGTGGACCAACGATTGTTAAGAAATGAACGCCTTGCCATTCGCGACTTAGGACAGTGTTAAGAGTGGATTACGTTAGTTTGTGGCATGTGCATTGTGGATGAATGGAAGTATGGATGAATGCCTGAGAAGGACCACCGATTCGGCGCCATTACACTGGAATCGGAAGAGCTGCCAAAGTCGAAGGCAAGGTAGGAACATAGATTCCGATTATTTTGTGTGTTCATTCATGTTGTTATAGTAGTACTTGCATGCACAGAATGGATTAATTTATTTTTTCTCCGCTAGGAATATGGTGTTTACCAATGCGTTTGCATTTTAACAAGTTGACTGAACCTGCTGAGGATGCGTTTGCAACGCGTTCCACCGGGACCACTCTTCTTGTTACGTTGGACATACACGTGTGGCATGTGTTTCATACCACCAAGTCATGGCTGGTAAGAATATCCTACGTACTTAAAGCAATGAAGGTGGTGAAGTACAGTTGTGTTTTGTGGTATTTGAGGTGGAGGTGGAGGTGGAGGTGGGGGAGAGATTGATGGGTTACAGAACTAGATGCAGTTAGCGTGGTTGTTTAGACGAAAGGGGCACTACTGTTGGGTGTGGTGATGAAGATTGGTGTTAAGTAGATGAAGCAGGGGTTCACTGCGACTGTGGTGTTGCTTGCTGGACTACTTTGTGATGTGGCCTCATGACTATGGGTGTTTGGTGGAATGTGCGCAGGCAAATGGTGTAAAGTTGATCGGAAGGGAGGGTGTTGGGTCTAGCCTTGCCTTGTGTAGGATGTTCGACTGTCCGTTAAGGGAAGAAAGGAGAAAAAGAAGAGGATGGGAGGTGGAGGAGGGCAAACACACTGCAAATTACGTCATTCCACGCATCACCCTGCCAATTTGGACGTTTGAATCTTGAGGCAGGATATAAATACTACTGAAATGATGCTCGGTAGATGATATTTTGTCAAGTTGATGACTCACAGGTAGTCACATTTGGCGGTAGTGATGGTGGGACCGGCGATTGGTGTGGGTTATTGCGGCAGCGATGGCTACGGCGGCGGCCGCCACCTAAAGTGGTGGTGGCGGTGGCGGCATGTATCCGACACTGGCAGCGAGCCGGTAGGGAAGAAAGGAAGAAGAAAAGAAGAAGAAAAGAAGAAGAAGAAGAAGAAAGAAGAAGAAGAAGAAGAAGAAGAAGAAAGAAGAAGAAGAAGAAGAAAGAAGAAGAAGAAGAAGAAGAAGAAGAAGAAGAAGANCGTCGGTGGCAATGGTAAGGGGGAATATGGATGCCGTCGTCGACGGCTGTGGGATCGCAGTTATTTGACCGATTAAAGTTACCGTAAGTTACCCTCATTAGTGTGGAGGAGGCCTCATGAACGATGAGTGTGGTCTGAGTGGCACGCGAGAGCGAAACAAGGGCGAACCCGTAATTTGGCAAGCATGTTAGATAAGTCGATCAGATGCTATCATCTTCTTGCAATGATTGGTTTTGCTCGTTTGTTAAAGCTAAGATGCTTGGATGTTGTCGCTTTTGCCGCTATGACATGAGGTGGTGTCGATATGAAGTAGGTGTGGAGCGATTGGGAGTGTAGTTATGATGCTTTGATGTTTACGCATTGTTATCTGTACGACCCATTGTCATATTCGACACGAGCTGTCGACGCGTATCCAGGGTGTGTTTTTAATGACGCCCACATGTGGGCGTTGCAGTGAGTGGGACGACAACCTATTGCCCGAGTGTGATTAATTAATACGAGAAACGGCGATCTGTCACTTGATGGTAGCGAGTGTACTTCCGCTGTCTGAGACATGTAGTTTCACTTGCCTTTGCATGCTTGCAATGTGACAGTGGATTTGACTGATAGCCATATCAGAGCTTAATTACTGTGACTATAGTTGGTGTGATGCCGCATCGTTGACAGGAGTTTAACTAATCGCTTTTAGATCAATGTTTCCTCTACTGATGATGAAAATGCGTGATGGTTGGCGAAATTCCTCCCTATCCCATACGGGATTGGCTTGCAGCATGGGAGATGAGGAGACTGACGACGCAGCAGTCTTACCGAGGAGAGCACGAAGGATGGCGCTGGTAAAGGCGAAGTGGACCGTTTTATGCGTTGGTGGATTGTTGAATGACGGATTTTGGTGATGAGGTCACTTAACTGCGTCATTGTTGTACCTTTTGAGAGTGGTATGTTGAATGCACGCGTATATATTCAACCCGAGTATGATGTCCCCTTTCGCCTTCAGGGGGGAGGGAAATGCTGAGAAGACTGCAGTGCGTATGTATGAATTGGTGATAGCGATGTCCTATTGTGGATTGAAGGTTCGCTAGCTGGGGTCCATTTGCATGACTATGTGACAGGTGCGGCATACTTTGCTTCAGGAGGTGTAGAACTCTTCTTGCTTTGTTGGGTTGCAGTTAATTTTTGGCTGCACAGGTGATGGGTGCATTTTGAAATAGATTGCCTACTGTTGGAGGTGTCATGAGTCTTTAGGAGGAGTGGCATGCTGTCATTTAGCCTTGCGAATGGCCTTAGAAGGTGCGGAATGTGTAACTAGTGGGTGGTTGGGTAGGTGGGTGAGAGGCGGAAGGGGTTTTTGTGGAAAGAAGAGGACGAGACGACCCCAACCACTTTGTGCAGGAGCATGTATGCCAAGTAGGTGGGAGTGAGGGAAGGCTGCATGCTGCTTGATTGATGTCGTAACACCATCCCCTCTGCAGGGCGGCTCGAAATGTGGTTGTGTTGTCAGTTCAGCACACGGTTCCCTTAAGCAAACGTGGTAACTAGTACCACTAATGGAGCTGAATGATATGCTGATAGAACTAACCAGGTTGAATAGAGATTTCGGTGGGCGATCTGTTTGTTGAACGCCTTTCAATAACATCTGTTGGTGTGTCTGCAGTCCTTTGCATCTTTTGCCTTTGCCCAAATCTATGTTGGCCTGCTGGCCTTTCACCTGCCTCGTTGGCATGGCATTGATACTTCCCTGCACTTGTCGAAATTGGTCTTTAAACAAAGTGGTGCTGACAGTTGCACATTGTGATACAAGCATATGGTAGAAATATCAAACCAAAAATAGTCTGAAACGCAGTTTTATAAGGTCAGACTTGCCAGGATGAAAGTGAAGTGAAGGCACCAGCTATGTGAGCAATAATTGGATTTTGTAGTCCAAGCTTTGTGGTAGCAAGGCTAACGGCTAGTTTTGTTTAAAAATTTAGCCTCATTATTTGTGTGTGGTTGAGTTTTGGGCAAATTACTCCTAAAGTAAACACATGAAGTTGCATTGCCGTGTGATCTGGGGACATGTAAATGTGGACCATGGGGCTTGAGGAAAACCATCTAGTTCAAGCATCTCAAGAATGCGTTGATGTTGCTTCGCAGTGCTTCAGTGTAGAGAGCTTTTGCCTCGAAAGGCGAGGACAGCAAAGACCTTGAGAACATCACAATACCACGCCGATGAGTCGCGACGGCAACGGAAATGTAGTTAGTAAAAAGGAAACAAGTCTCAAGAATGAGGATGCTAGAACACAACCATAAATTCTTTGTTGTGGAATAGAACTGGGAGGCGGTTGGGCAATTTTAATGTGGGCAATAAATTTGAGATGCTGTAGAGTAATCAGAATGTCGCAGATACAGGGTGGAGGACTAAAGATAGTAGAAATCGTAGAAGGGACGTGGTCATAACCATGTCCAGAGATCGCATTTTCCTGCCCAGCCCGAGAAGTGTGATCCTTGTGGATTAGCAGAGCTTGCACAATGGCAAACGCTATTGTGGCAGACAACTTGGCGGTTACCACCATTGAAGCGGTCATTAGCTTGACACTGCGTCAAGTCACAAAAGTCCTCGTGCTTTCCATTTTCGCATCCACTGTAGTAGCCGCAGTCTCCACTGCAACAACCCTGCCTATCACGAGTCTCACTGCTCCACACCTTCTGCATTTCATTCTGCGGAGAGGTAGAGTTGTGAAAAGCATGGCAAAATGAATCACAAAAGTTGTAGTTGCAGATGCCGCCTCGACAGCCCTAGCCAATACTTGCACCGAAGTGGCACATGGATGACTGACACCGCGGAAATGTGATCTGTTTTGATTAACCACGGCTACCAACCAAGGGACAGCTGAAGACAATGACAAGAGTGCTCAACGAACTCATTGCTGATAAGCAATGCTTTTTGGATTTGGCGTGCTCGTTTTTAGGCCCTCATAGAGGTAGGTTTAAGCTCTCACACAGACCATTGGCTGGCCGACCTGTCGCGCCTCAATGAGCCCCGATTCATCTTTGTGTTAGCTACAATGTTTAACTGTGTTGCCATCATGATATGTGGCTTTGGAAGGCGTTACTTCTTCGTGTACCACATTATTCGTGGCGTAAAGTGTGCATTGGATCCGCAGGCATGCAACATGCGCCGTGAGAGTCTCTTGGTTGCCTTTTTTGCAACCTACTAACGCCCCTTTCTTCCGGATCAACCATTCTTGCCATCATTTGACTCACCTGAGGAAAGCACACAGGTTAAAATTGTCTTTTGCTTGCACGGATTTAATGAATGGTAAATTACCAAAGTCGTCTGCGGGCAAAAGAAGCTGATATAACTGCGGTGGTTATTCCATTTGGAATACCATAATGCTATGTCCGATGGGGAACTCATTTGGATAAATAATGGGCAGTCTTTGTCAGAATGGAATTTCTGACGGGGGTAATTACATGCAATCCGTAAGGATGGCATCGGAATCAGTGCTCGAAGGAAGGGAGAGGATGCTAGGAGATGATACCTTTCTTGAATTGTATCTATTTGGCGAGAAGTGGGATTATAACTCGAGCTGTGGATTCGAAAACTTCGGTATCTATTAGGATTGTGCTGATTCCTTTTCACCTGACATTAAGCGGATCGTAAGTGTAGTACTTTGTTTGTTGGAACTACCGGTTTTGGCCAAGGTCATAGAGGTGGCGGTATTGCCCTAGCTGCGTGGGCTGGCCTGTGGGCCATGCCAGCAGCCTATTTCCCTCTGTCCGGTGAATATATGTATATATACAATGGCATTCTGCCTTCTTTTGTCTTCGAGAGAGCCTCGGGACGCTACAGTAAGACATTTTATTTTTCTTGTGTCAGGGTTGGTCATAAGGGCGAAAAGGTGGATGACAATGTTACGGGAGTCTGCGAAGATGCTGTTAATGTAGCAAAGTGTAGCGTCACGAGGCTCTCTCGAAGGCAAAAGAAGGCAGAATGCTAGAGTAGAATATATATATATATATATATATATTCACCGGACAGAGGGAAATAGGCTGCTGGCACGGCCTGCAGGCCAACCCACGCAGCTAGGGCAGTACGGCCACCTCTGTGACCTTCACCGGGACCGGTAGTTCCAACAAGCAAAGCACTACAACAGATTCGAACAAAATATTGAAAAATGTAATCTGTTATCTGAGCCAATGCTGCGAGCCTCGCACTTCTGTATGCATAACAGTCGAAAATATGGAAGGAAATCGCACAGACTGCAACAGATCAGGTTGAACCTGTGAGGATTATACACAACGTAACCTTTTATTCGGTAATAACTTCAAAAAGTAAGAGTACTCGATTCAGGCGAATTATTTGTTGAATTTGTGCATCGTTAATTCGCAATTAGCTTTTAACGATATAGATGTGGTTTTGTTGAGTTGACCTTGTTTTAAAGGGCATTTGACTTCAAATCAGTCGTTTCGTCTGCACGCTATTTAAGCGCGAGTGCGAGGTCGTCTCGAGGATTTCGGAGCTCTTGGCATCTGAGTTTCATAGACTAAGGAAGAAGAAGAGAGGGGTGCGTTTATCTTGCCATTTTTTCAGCTTGCCTAAGGCTAGGCAAGATAACTGAGTTTTGCGATGCCTTTGTTATTTACATGGTGTGATTATTTCAGGCCGCAGAACAAAAGGCAATTTACCAGGAAGTCCTTAAAATGGTCGAGATGCTTGCTGGGAATGTCGACATC
This sequence comes from Taenia hydatigena, assembly GCA_036345935.2. Taxonomy (NCBI): domain Eukaryota; kingdom Metazoa; phylum Platyhelminthes; class Cestoda; order Cyclophyllidea; family Taeniidae; genus Taenia; species Taenia hydatigena. The sequence continues at coordinate 15,977,521 of JADWOT020000002.1, read as the reverse complement.
AAGCCACAACCGGCAGCTGTTACGGAGGAACAGAAGAAGAGGAAGCGAATTTGTGAAAAACCAGGTACATCGATCAGGGTCTAAAATGCCCTAATTCGCCTCTCTGGAAATAATTAAGCTCTCTGCATCTTCTTTTTTAGCCGCAGACGATTGTGTGGCGGTGGAGTCGAACTCGGCATCGGAGTTGGGCGACCGCGAACTGAATGCTGGGCTAGTGGAATCGGAAGAAGCGTCTTCCCTTCATTTGGCGCGTTTTGTGGGTGGCAGAGCTGTTAATGCTCTTGCCGCGGGAGAGACTGTGATGACGATTATTCTTGGTGGAGTTTCATTTGTGGACTTCCTAGAGTAAGCATCTATCAGTTCTGATCGTTGGTTGTAGCAATTACTATGGCCTGAAGCCAATGAGCTCTTCGTGTGGAGATGCCGGTCAGGGCTTTAATTGCATTTTCCCTGTTCAAGTGATGGACAGGTTGATTGCTAGAGAAGAGCTGCGGTTTCGATACGACGTGGAAATTATTCCGGCCCCGGGTGCCAAGAGCAAGGTATACAATCCGTGTCGGGCCTACCGGTCGGTTGTTTGGAATGAATTTAGGGTGAGCTGTTTTTGACACTCCTTTTGCGTTCATGACCGCTATGTTCGGTGGAAGTGATTTGGTTGGACTATAGGTGGTGGCGTTATGGGATGTCCTCAGTGCACGAGGGTTGATGGTTGACTGGGATCCGCTCGAGTGTGTTTTCTTTTGCTAAAATCCATCGGGTATTAGGTTTTGTGCGTCTTTGGGTGCATTTTGCCCCTCAAAAGAGATAAGTTACCTTGATGTTTTGCCATTCGCGTTCTCGAAAGTTGGCGGCTAATCACGGTACTGGCGATTGTTTGAAATCCTTGAGTTCTATTTATCGGGCTTGTATTGGTGTGGGAGTGCACCATCTTGGAATGTAGCTTGCAGCCGGTTTGATAAATGATATCGAAACGTTTAGTGGTTCAATGCTCGGTCAGTAGTATTGGCAGAAGAAAATTCTTTTATGATATGGATAGAAATGGAAATGATTGTCGCACATTGTAGTCCTGAAATGTGTGATTTGTCCTGGCGTGTTTCACAAATGCGGGCTAATTCGTGCCTGAGGTCGAGGAACCCCGTAGGGGTGCAGCTGCGACCTCATCTGATAAAATTGTGGGATTTCGTGCTGCTGTGTTATGATTGATGGGGAATGCTCTATTTCCGCGTACTACATTTAGTATCTTTTCTCATTTCACCATGAGGATACTCATTTAGCTCATTATAATTGTTTGTTATTTTGACTGACCTTAGGCAAAAGTTGACCCCTAATCTCAATCAGCGACGTTTCTCAATTAGTGCTGCTGTTTGCTTTGACCAACCCGAATGTCTTCCATGAATCCACAGCAGACAGGGGAGGAGAGGTTAACCAACCCCATGTAGGAGGGCACTTATTGACGTTTAGTCCCTTTCATGTCGTTTAGTGGAATTTTCTGGTTATCAAGTCTTTCTGCCTCACCTCATCCCTTTGTAGACGGGTTCAAGTTTTCGGATCCTTCTCCCAGAGCGTTTCGATAACAATCTTGCGGTGCACCTGGGCTTCCTTGAGGAGGTCATCAACGGCCCTCTATACTCAGTTGTTACTTTCGTAAATAAGGAATTCATCGGGCCTCTCGTCAATCTTGCCAAATTCCGCGTTACCCTGCTTGGTGATATGTTTATTATGGTAATGAAGGGCTGCCTCGAAATCAGCGTCTATTCGCTGAGAAATGAGGAAGCGGAGAGTGAGCTGAAGGGAGTTTTTGCATCTGGTGATGTAGTGTACATTCCCCATGAGTTCAAGCACCGGGCAAAGCTCTTTGGTTGCGGGACATCCCATGCTATTGTTATGTGCATTATCAATCGTGCTCCCGCATTGGTTGAGGAATGTGGGAAACGCCTTCTTGAAGTACGCCCCGTTTTACTCATACCTTATCCTTTTAGAGTGTGAGATTGAAAGAGCCGAAGATTAAGGCAAGTAGTCTATTTCGTGAACTGCTGCTATCAACGCACAATAGTCCGAAGAATGCAGCTGATATTCTCTACATAGTAAGTTGGGTAGTTATGGCTGTTGTTGACGATGACGCTTGTGTAGGATTGGAACGCGGAGGAGGAGGTGGAATTTGTTTTGCGCAAGTGGTTGAAGGGTGTAGATGGCGTGTGTACGTGGAGCAAGAAGTACGCGTTTGGCCTTGAGGCTGACGAATTGAGAAGGCAATTTATGAAACAGTTGACGGCTGTGAAATTGGATTGCAGTGAGTTGTGCTTAGTTTGTGCGTTGACTAGGCCATGGTTTTATTCGACTAATGTCTACACTTTATTGCCCGCGTTGAATTCAGAACGTAGGTGTGTGTGAGAATGAATGACTGATGCGGGTGGGGTCGATTGAGTTGTTGAGGTTATGCAAGACGGACAGGTTGTTCATATTGTTGGTGTTCGTTCTTCTTACTCTCGTGAGTGCATTCAGCATCTTCGAATGGTCGAAGTGTTTGAGCATTGAAGGCACGATAATCGTAGCTCGTCTCTGAGTCTCGACAATTTGAGCTTTCCGCGTGGAATAATCGCCTAGCTTATTGAGGGCGAGGATGCTCGAGGCATGAGGAAAGGCGGTCCTGTTGTTGGTAGCGGAGTGGCAATAGAAATGTTTCTCTTTGATTCACAGTGGACGCTGTTCTGTTGCGGTGCACTCACCATTGTGGCAAACGAGTGGTCTTGTTTCATCACTTGGTCTTTTCAGTTTGAAACCGTTGCATTTGACGATTTGTGTGCGCGTTGGAGGTTCTGTTCCGTTGTTGGCATTATTGTGGGTGAGGTTTGATGAGAGTGTCATGGGTGTTTGCTAGGCGGAGCGTTACAGACGACAACTTCGACGGAGACAACGTGACGGAAGGTTTGTCGTCCTAGTGAGGAGGGGAGCTACCCTGTGTGCGATTGGGAGTAGCTTCATTAGTGTGTAGAACATGGGTTGTGTAGACTAAAATAGGATGCATGGGGACTCTCCTCCACCTAGGTCTTCTTATCCACGGTAGTTTGTGATGGCATTTGTTCCTTGAATGTCATCTTCTCCTCCCACGATAGTAACTTGTTGGACAGTGGAACTATTGATTTATGGAGTAAAGGTAGAGCAAAGCCCTGTTGTCTATCATTAATCTTGTTACGTCGGAGTGGAAGGTGGACGATAGAGGTGTGGTTGGAGGGGATGGGGATTGGGATAAATTGGTGTATGTATGCAGTGGATTTACATGGTCGCTATTACCTTTAAGGTGAGAAGTCGGGACACGCGGCTTCCTTCGGGCCAATTTGGGATGATTCCAACTTGAACTGCGGGGTTGATGAGAATGCAGAAGCGCAGATAGGACGTCTTCTCCATCCGCGTGGTAAAGGCTGTGCTAATTTTAAGCGGGAGCTGGAACTCGAGACCATCATTCGTCTCACTCGTCGGTCCATACTAAGTCTAGATAGAATAGACCGTGATAGTAATTTCTTTTATATCTACCACAGTCTCTGCAATTCTCGGTATCCGAGGGTTGCTAATGCTACGGCTCGTTTGGAAATGCCGCGAAAGGTAGGCGTTTGGGATTCAAGACGTTACTTCTGCTCTCTCCTCTTGTTTAGTTTCTTGCAATGGTTGAGTGGCTGGTTGCTATTTACCCCAATGAAATAAGGATCTGCGACCTACCTGGAGACAATGCAAATGATAAGGTGAGTGATTGGATTTGGTTAGTGCTTATCTTCCTCAATCTTAGATGCAGTTGGCCAGGGATCTCTTTGGTGCTGGATTGATTATCTCTCCTGTGGCTCATGTCTACTCTGTGCTTGAAAGCGAAGCAGAGGAAGTAAAGGAAGGTTTGAAGAGTAAAGAAGAAGCAGGCCGAAGTGGAGTGGAAGGCGAGCTTGATGGAAGCGGTAGCACTGTGGAATCGAAATTGGAGTAGACGTGGTGGAGACTGTCTTGAACAGTGATGTTCGGCGACTAAATGTGTTGCGCTTTTGCAGAGTTGCAGTTTTCGTGGGCTTGTGAGTTGGGACTTGGGTTTGGCGGACTTGAGCATTGTGAGTTGAATTTGCCATATTTTATCATTAAAGATGAAAGGAGTCGAATTTAAGGTAATCGCGTGGGCTTGTTTTGGCTGTTATCGCAGTGTCCTCAATGGTGAGTGATATTGGCGAGGTGTTGGGATCGTCAACACATGCGGTTGAGCTCATTCAAATACATGTATGGCTTATGCACGGGGGAAGGAAAAGATGACTGTGGTTGGCGAGGCGTGGGGGAATGGTGGTGGGTTGATGTCAGCCAGTTTTCTCGACGTTAGATTTGACGCTGATAAATTTGTTTGCCTACGTTTAGTCGAAGTTAGCGTGCGTTTGTCCGTTCTCCTCATTAAACATTAATTCTGTGCTGTGAACAAGGGAGAGTTCGTGAATTCATTTTCAGTGTCGATTTCTGGTCGTTACTTGGAAGACGGCGCCAATGGTGAGTCTACATGCCCTCGTAGAATGTGGGTGTAGGCGAGGTGAGGGAGAAGGCAGAGGTGATGGCCGCAGTTTAAATACCTCAACATTGAATGCTGACAGGTGCGCGATTTCAGCTAGAGACGCATGTAGATGTTGCGTGACACACCTGGTACCATCATGGTGAGGTCGGGTTTGAATCCCGTTTGTGCAGCTGTGCCTTCGAGTAAAAAGGCGGCATTGCATCACGTTGCCTAGCGAACGTGACTGCAGTTGTTGCTAGGTTGTGTGCCTCAGAGGTCAGTGGCGATTGAAGGTGAGTCAGCGTAGCGAACTACGTGGTCCTACTCAAAGCGTACGCAGCTGAGTCCGATTATGTGGTCTCAGATCTGGCAAGTCTAGAAACCAACTACCACTTTTGCCTTTGCAAATACAACGTTCGTTGTAAGCTGTTTGGCGCCTTTAAGATAAGCAAGATAGGCATGAGCTAGCCCCACCGCTTGCCATAACTCGTCAGTAAATCCTGAAAAGGTGTGCAAGAATGCGAGCAAATTACTTTGTATTGGAGACTGCCAGCATTGACAGTAGTGAAGCTGCTACTTAAGCGCTCTGAGTAGTGCAACGAGCTTTGGACACGAAAATGCAGTCAAACGTTGCCTGTTTCACTGCTGCCGATGCTCTATTACCATGCAGCAAAACAAAATGAATAAAGCTTATTAATGGGCCACTAAATTAACTTAAAAATGAGGTAAGGGGCTCCTAAAAAGCGCTGTGTTGTCTGTAGTCGGTGACACAGTGTGGTTTTGGAGATATCGCCTTGGACCCTACCCATTTACACTTGCTTAACAATCATGATGCAGGCTAAGTAAATCCGAAAATGTGGCTCTCTAGATTTATGACTGCTGGGTGTCTGAGGGGTGGCCAAGCGTTTCTCTTTTATTTGCAAGGCCTAACACGGTTTCCTGCTAATCTAGTTGGCCATTAATCATGAAGTCAGTTTAGTGGTGCAACAAGGAGCGGTTTGACTGAAAAAGTGTTTCTACATCTTGAAGGCACCACGTTAGTTAGGCGACTGCTTTCCGAGGAGCAAGCGATGAACTGTGTAAATTCTGTGGCTCTTCTGCTTTTTCACTTTCCCGGAAGCTTTCATTTTTTCCACGGACAGCGTGGTGAAGTCATTTCTCAACTCTTAAAAAAGTTCCAACGCATGTCCTTACCTTCCGCTCACCTCTTGCCGGCATCGATTGTATGCTTGACAATGTTTGTTCGTCCCAGTTTCGCGCCTTGCCATGAGAACATGTTTACGTACTTGATGAGGAATGCGCAAAGTTCTTGCTTCTCGTTACCGATGATGTGAGTCAACTGTGAGCAAAGGTGGTCGGAATTGTCCGTGAGGAGAGCCGCTGCTTCAAAAAAAAGCGCTGAAGATTTCGTCTGCGTCTAATTCAAATCGTGAAACAACTTCGTTGACTTCATAGCTTTGGTGGGTGCAATATTTGCCTTCCACAAAATCCAGGACCGTCTTAGCATTACGAAGAAAATCAGCATCAGCCAGGCCCAAAATGGATTTCGCTGTTCGGGTTTCCTTTCTTGTGCAGACTTTTATCGACGTCTTTTTATTTGTCGTTCCCCACCAAGTCAAGGGGAAGCTGCTTAAGCATTCTTCTAGTTTACCTGAGACTGGAATAAAAGAATGGGACCAATTTGGGAGTCTAAAGAAGAAAGAGGTCTACTCACTAGATCTTAAAATTTGGCGCGAGAGAGCCCATTGTGGAGTTGTAGGGTTTGACCATTTGCTGGACGTCTGGGAGAACGATGACACGTGGAGTTCCTGACTGAGCTTGTTATTAATTATGGCGTAGACTTTCTCAAACATAATGGGCGGTCGGACTCTGTCTCTAAAATGCGCGGCCACCCAATTAGCGGCCCCTTCAAGCGGTGCGCTGAAGGTTTTCAGTGCATTCTTCATCCTCACCAGGTTTTTGGTAACGGCGGAAAAGTCTCCGGCAAGGTGCTGTCCTTTCTAATTGATGAGGTGATGGGCTAAGGTCTCGCAGAACTGGCCAATGTTGGAGCCTCGGAAGAGTCCGGCTTCTATTGTAGTCATGACCAATTATTGGAATGGAGCGCAAAGGATAAGGAATATTCTTTGCCTCTGAGGTAGAGATGAATGTTGACCTTTGCAATCTCGAGTCACTCCTCAATGTACATATGGTCTTTGGAAGGGCCAGGTCCTCCTGCTCTACTTTCCAAGAAAATGTCTTGTTTTTCTTAAAATTGCTTACAGTTCTCTTTTAAAGTTATTTTGCTTTTTTAAACGAAGAGACAATTTACCCTGAAAATGCCGAATGGCAGTAAGTTAAACCATGCTGAAACTTAATTGCTATTTTTTATGTTCAAAAGCTTAAAGCATTTGTGTCTACATTTATGCTTGAGCCTTAATTTTTGTGGTTCTGGCTTGGCTTTGGAGTGCCATTTGAACCAAATTTTATAGAAAGTAGACTGCAAAACAGATGCAGTACTTTGCTTGTTGGACTGCCGATTTCGGTTGAGGTGACTCGGGTGGCTTTATTGCCTTTAGTGGGTGGTCTGGCCTTTGCACCATGCCAACTGCCCTAATTCCCTTCTGTTTGCGGAACAGACATATTCTGCCTAAGCATTGTGACTTCCTTTATCTTAAGGGAAGTCTCGAGACGCCACAACAAACGCGATGTTTGAAGCCATTATGCATTTGGCAAATGAAAGATTACCAAGTTGACAGTCGCCACCACTACTCAACGTGGGCCGTTATCAGTATTGCATCATTGTCTTCCTTACTGTTTTGGAGATGGAGCAGTCCAACACATTCACCGACTTCTGGCACACCTCTTGGCCTTTTTTCACCCTAGTCTAACACAATTGGTTTTTATCTTCCTCGATTTCCGTTTTGATGGCTGAAGGAGGAGTGTAATCGCAAGTAGATATTTTATAGTTCTTCTAGCCCCATTAACTTCTCACCTTCTTTACCAGACATGCTAATCCCAGATATTGAGGCCGGAAAGGACGGACTCAAATGGACTCATTTTCTTACATAATCAGAGCAAATCCTTTGGCATTGCCTACTTTGCACTGACCATGGATAACTCGGACCTGATATCCTTTAGCACAGTTTTGACGGACACAACTGGTTACTCAAGTGCTTTGAGGATGAGTCTGGATCCATGTGAATTAGCAGGGAGATACTTTAATCCCAGACTCAGGCTTTTTAATTAATAATGATTTGTGGCATGAATAGAGGTGAACAAAGTCTTCCATTGCTCGAAAACAAGCTAAGTGATAATGCACTTAGAATGGTGGCTGGTCCTTAAAAGGCACTTTACACTGATTCATTAATTATAAATAAACGCTTTTATGATTTCGTTTTCCTCATAAGCTCTCAATGGAGGCTGAAATTGCATTAACCACTCGCAGCTCCCTACCGCATTTGCGTTCGCGCAGCCTAGAAAGCAAATAATATAGAAACCTTATCTGTATGGTAGGCATCGCTGTGAACTAGAGGAGTAGAAACAATTTAATCCGCTTTGTTTGGGAAAGTCCCATTACTGCTTTAATTTTATTGGCTCTTTGCTGATCGATTAATAGTACCGATCCGTGCCTTTTATTTATGACTGCAAATAATGGTACAGCGTATTCTCGAGCATCAGGCGTCGGGCGTGATGTTGGTGAATGGCTTAATGATACAGGGGAGAAAAGATTCCGGACTATGTCTGTGCAGCCCTACTGATTAAGGAGGCAAAGTGCAGAGGCAGAGGTTAACGCGTAGCTTGGCATATCGCTACTCCAGACAATTTCTTCTATTTTTAGGTCTTCGTCCTCAACGCCCAGAACGACTGCATTTCTGTCTGGGATATAATCTTCCACGACAAGAAAGAAGCTTATATGATAGAGGTGTACCATAGGGAGGGGTTTGGTAGAGGGTTCTGGATTTTGCACTTCCTACGTGGCAAAAGAATCAGGATAAACTAAATGGAGATGTGGTGCAAAGGCTAAACGAGGTGAAAAGCGTTATTTCCTTCTTAAAGAGTGTTTTACTTTTGTGCATCGAAAGCCTAACTGGCCGTCATTATCCAAGCCGTGGCATTGGGGCGGTTGCCAAAATGGTGGCTATTCTAATGTGCATTTGCCCAGAAGCAGTCTTCCACTGTGGCTTTAATATTTGACAACCAGTCAATGAAAATCCAAATTTTTGATCCCTTAAATAGGGTTTGATTACCGCTGCAAGGATGGTGTGTTAGTTTATTGATGATTTCGCCTCTTCGATTCGCCAATACTTAACCATCACTCTACCCGTCCATCCGCCTCCTTTGACTCAATTTCTCCGTCTGTTGCGCTTTTCTTTCATCCAAATTGAGACAGGCATTTTATGGTGGAGCAGAGAAGTACTTAAATGCCCACTCTCTCTACTTCGCCTCAATCGCAACCATTCCTTTGTCCCTTTCAGCTGAACGTGCATGTTCCTTCACTTCCAGCGAAGAACTGCATGCACCTCTAGTGTCGTTCGTGATGCGAGGCAAGGATCCGTCCATGCACAGCCTTGCGAATAAGCACCAGAAGTAGCCATTTGTAAGCTGCATAGAAATCTTTAGAAGTATGTGGTCGATTCCTCTAATTAAATGCATATCTTGCACTGAGCTGACTGTGCTGTACTTGCTTGTAATGGTTCTTACATGCGTTGACAACCACCAAATAAACAGCGGTAGCAGCAGCAGACCTACTGCAATGCAACAAGGAGCCCCATATCCATGTCCTGCTGTGGAAGCAGTGTAGCACGGTACTCAAGATTAGGCCTAACTAGATCAGACTAGATTACACTGCAATAGGACAGGCTAAATTAGCCACCTAGGCTAGATTGTGACAGGCTTAGATAAATGAGGAAAGAAAGACGCGGGTTGACAGATCCGCATCTTCTGAGGCGCATTCCTACGATATCATTTAAGCCAACTGTACCATCCTGATTTGGCCCACCTAATCGATCCGACGTAATTCAATGCGAAGTAAAAAGAGGCCTTTCCTTTTCTTCCTCTCAGATATTAGGGATCATAGGGCACACGCAAGAATAGGGTCCGATGACTTTCTCGGAATGGAGAGATGGGAGCCCACCTGTCGCCTCCTTCTTTCCCACACCCCACTTCAACGCGTCTTTAGTGAGTGTCACCTTCGTCCTCCACCACGCTCGATATGCTCTCAAGTATTGCGTCTTGCATTATGTCCTACCGTGTGTGCTCTATGCATTCAAGTCACCTGAAGAAGAGGAGTGAGTAGTTGCTTGCATTTTATTTCCTTACTTTTTTGCTTTCCACTTTAGTGCCACGAGAACGCATTGTTCCTCTGGCTCCCTCTTGGTTTTCTTCTCCTCGTCTACTTCAAATCCAGCATCAAGTCGCCCCGCCATATTTCGCAGCCATTGACAGCCCTACACAACATAATGTTAGGTAAATGTCAAAATCATTTTCCACTCACTCATCCGTGAGATCGCAGCCCAACACGCTGTGAGTCGAGTGGATCAGTGAATGGATCGACCGACCTACTAAGCAGACAACCAATACGCAACAATTACACAGTAGGCGGTCTTATTGATTGTATTGATCTAACCATCGACTGACCGCCCAAGTCGGATGAGTCAGCAACGCATTTGGGAGGAGCTTAATAGCATGCGCAGAGAAGGGCCTCCAAACCAGTCGTTTTCACAGACGCACCACGCCCTTATAAGGAGGAACCGTCGGTATAGTTAATCAAGAAGGAAAGTATTGATGAGAGTTCATTTGGAGACACGTCAACTGATAATGGAGTCTACACGCGCAAACCCTTTTTGCTCTGCCACCAGGGCAGATATTTTTGCTTCATTATTGACCAGCTCCTATTAGATGCATGAGATTTGCATACGGAGAGTAAAAATTTCCTCATAGAAAGCATAGATGAGATCACAGAAGGCATAAACTACCGCCTTTAGGGCATTTTGGAGCCTAGATTATTCCCCATCTCCACTCACCCCTTCGCTGAGACGGTTTTCATTGTTACATGTTTCTTCACTCGACGAAAAGATGGATGATCCACATCGAATTCGATTTACCTCTTCCTCAAATGCCAAACTTATTCATCCGTTCACCAAAGTCAGCGCTCAGTTATTCACTCTCACTTTGCGTTAAAATTAATGAATTTTTGCATGGTTCTCCTCCTGTCAGCCCAGCAACATTTGGGGAAAGTGAGGAGTGGGGATGACATATCATTCGGAATGGAGAGAAATGAAGCCTGGGCGATGTTTTACTTCTAGGTGGCGTCTTGAGTCGCCATCTCTGCTTTATAACCACTGCAGTTTTTAGTCTTTTACCGCAGCCGCTGACGTTTAGTTAATTTTTTAGGTCTCTTCCAGCTACATTTAGCACAACAAGGCCCCAGTTTGACACCCCAACTGCAAATATAAGGGTGAGTTGGAGAGACTCACCTCTCTATCTTGTGTATAGAGTGTGTTCTGTGGTCTCTCTCTCTGTCTCTCCCTCTGTGCTGTCATTTCGGTATCAAGCCGTCGAAGTTTCGGAGGACGGGGCGCGTGGAGCTCATCAAGTGTGCGAGAACACGTGCCTGTTGTCCACTCTGCTCATTAAGAGACGCACGATTTAACAAACAAAGGAGAAATGCAAACAATTTTTTAACCCTCCCATGCCTGGAAGGTATTTTCTCTTCATTGAACGAGCCTCACCTCTGCGAGAGGAAGTTGCATTATTGTGGTTTAAAAGCGAAATTCGAAAAGGCTGTCTGGTGGTAGGTTTGTCTTCGTCGTACATAAAGGATCGCGCGGAATAGTAAGACATTGAAAATATCCACACAATTCTTGTGTCGCAAAGACTTCTTTAACTGCTTTTCATCATCTCCTTTTCAACATCTTTTGTGGTAGTTCTTCTGCGTCGAATAGAACGGCAGATTGGGACTGTCTACGAGAAAAAAACGCAGAATAATACCGACACATCCTACAGCGAGCGCACTGCGGTCTCAGTTACAGTGGCCTCATTTTATTGCTGTTGTCATTGCAATGCGTCAGTTATTTCTGAAAAACTTAATAAAGGACTGGGGAGGGGGAAGAGGGTGGGGAACTAGTGTGACAGCTCCTTGCTGCTGGCCTGAGGGCCAACGAAATGCTGCAGAACTGTTCATTTTTCTTCATTTTTTATGGCCCTTGCAAGGTGAGCTGTGCCAGGGAAGAATCCCTTTGATGGTTGGTTTATGTACCAACTCCTTAACATGGCATATGCTCCTCTTTGAGGCTGATTTGGATCCGTTGGAATCTAACTTTGCTCCATTAGCGATCAGTTTGAGGTTAAAGATTTGTCAAGAGTAGACGTTAGTGGCTGTGCCTCCGGACAGTTCTTTGCTGCGTAAGTTCGCCACCACTCTTCCGCCACCACAAATAGGGGATTGCGGGGTCGGCATAGGAGTTAGTGCCGTAGGAAGGCACACGGCCAAAATTTGAGCCACTAGGATAGTGTTTTCAATTGTTAAATGTGCAGGTCTACTTACATTAGCTAAGAATGGCAAGAGTGAGTCCGAATGACTGCATCCATTGCCTTAGGAGTTCACTTCAAATATCCTCCTAGCATATCATGGACTCGTTGGACCGCCATGCTTTTGCTCCCATCTAATCCTGTCAATCCGAAATCCAACCGTTTTAGAGACAAAAGTGTGCGATGCATTGTTGAATTTCCCCCCATCAACGTGACGAAAGTCTTGACTACAAAAAATCCTATATCCAGGTGTAATTTCGGTAGTTTGTCACGTTCACACGCAAAAAAAGCAAAAGCGCAAGACGAAAAGAGGGAGAGAGGAGGCAGTTCACTCCATCATTCCAAAATGCCTACTCCTCAGTTCTAGATGTGCCTAATTAAGAACCTGGCTCTTTTGTTTGCATTTTTTCCACTCCGCGAGAGAAAAATAGCGGAGAAAACAATTTTGTGAAGAGCAACTCGCGCAAAGGTCGGAAATCATTCCTACACCATAATGAAGAAAAACAAAGTGATACTCGAAATTTTGAAAGACAAATGGAGCATCAGAGGGCTCGGAGATGGCCGAAAATGAGGAAGTGGGGCGGATATTTAGGCCACCTCTTGGGATCCGCTAATTGCCCAGGGTAGATGGTTAAGCGGAAGTGCGGAAAGACTGAATATTTGGTCGCTTAGTCGGTGGCCTACTTGGCTGGCTGGTTGGATACAAACAAAGAGACGAATTGCTGCTGCTCTGTCTAACTTCCATCGACTTCGGTGACGATTCCCTAGCAAAGCAGAGACTGATCACCATCTCCTACGCCAAAATGCGGCTGCACCCGTCAACACTATATTTTATAGTGGTTCCAGCAACATACGAAACCCAGGTATGCCTTCCTCGTGTTCTGTAGTCAGCAACCACCTCAACTCGCAGCTGTTTGTGTCGCTGTGGAGGCAGTTAGATGGGCGCCTCGATAGGGGTACTGACGGATCTGTGTGTGTGTGTCCCAACTTTGTAGTACGTAGCTGAACCAGTACTGCAACCCATTGGAGACTTTCCTAGTGTTATGTGTAAAGGAAAGAAGGGTTGAGAACTCATGCCTTTGTTGTGGAGGTTGATGGTTTCGATCCTGGCATTTGTGGTTTTTCTTGTTTTGGATTTTGGAACCTAATTAGGTTTTCTTTTGATGAGTTCACTGTTGACGATATTGCCTTTACTACTGTTTTGAATTCATGTATTCAGCTTAAACCCTTTCATCAGGTTAGCTGTGCTTTGCGGTGCATCGGTTTTCAAGTCCACTAAGTCGCTGTGCTACTGATGAGTTTGTAAGTAGTCAAGACTAGGGATTCTGTGGACCATCTGTTAGCAGAGTTCGAGCGTTTCAAAGGCACGTAAAATACTACCATTTTGGGTTTTACGCGTTTAAAAAATTGGCTTGCTGTCAATCGCCTGCCACATCACAGAAATTAGGACCTACTTGTAGCTAACCTTCTTATGTAAATGTTAAACATCAAATGGGGCATGACGATGTAATTGGAAGAAGAATGCATGTTGCCATTATTTACTACGGCGGCAACAAAATTACTTCTGTATTTGCTAACTTTTCGTCATAGAATACAGATACGCAATGAGCGAAAGTTATCCACTAAGGGCGGATTCCATTTAAGACAAGCTTTGTTTACCCATTGCAAGCACCTGCGACGTTTATCTCGGCCATTATCCGAAAAGAAGTATCAGCGTCTGACAAAATGATGGATCTAGAATATTCTAATGCAAACTTAGCATTCTATTTAACAAATAAGCTTAAATAAGAAGACGTGAGAACTGTGCGAATTCATTTCATCAAGGTCGAACGCAGATGCGCATTGCATAAAATTGGGCTGGAAGAAGCGCAGTTACTACAGATTGAGGTGTAGTCAGCTGTAACAGATATCGCATCTGTTGAAAAGTACTGATTGAAATTCGGAAAGGGCACTTTCAGTGGTGACAACATGCACATCGGTCGCCTTCGCACGACCACTCCTCCATCAACGCGTAAGATTGAAAATGTAAATGTCACTCGAAATGTGCGTAAGTCTTTCATTTTCTAACTTTAATTATGCTGTTCATTGCTATTGCTTTAAGGCGAGAACATGTCCGTCGAATTTGCGCAGTATTGGGCGAAGCTTCGAGAATCTATAAAACGCAGCTTCTGGTAGGGTGTTACACTCACGTCAGCAACACGTCATGACAAGAAGGGCGAGTAGCCACACCTTAGACATATGTGCGTGTCATTCAGTGCTGAATGGAGTCATTGAACCTGATTATTTGTGCCCAAACTTTGAATTAAAACGGCAAAATGCAATGGATTTAAGGCCTACTTTAGTCAATATGAAAGCACACTTTCTTTTTAGTCGAGCCTGCATTCACACAAGGTGGAGTGAAGTTGACTTGCGCGGTAATGAACTAGTTGTAGTCAACAGCAGTAGACAATAAGCGCAACCACTACTTTTTTATTTGTCTCGGAATTTCTCGGCTTTCAATCACGCTAATGGTCGTTCTCCTAAGCAGCCTGTAAGGTTGGCTCTTTAAATTCGCTAAAACACCATCGACACTTGTCCACTACATTATGCAGAAGCTGTTTCGTTACAAAGTGGAGAGCATTCGTGTTGAAGAGATGGAAGGCAATTCAAGGCAGCCTCAAAACAATGCTTTCTCTACCATCAGTTTACAAGTCTGGCCTGTATCCGGAACACCGCAGACACTAGAGTGGTCCAATTCAGCGTCGAGACCAACATCGAAAACCCTCAATTTATGCTTGATTCTTCCACATTGTGGCTACGATCAGACTTTTCAAACTTTTCCCAAATTCCCAAAAACTTTTATTCTACCCACTGACAGTGTGGCCAGTTAGCATTAATGCATCTTGTTGCTAAAGTAGGATGATGATGGTGGTAAAGAAGGCAATGTTTCAATCGCCTGGCGATGTCATTTCGCAAAAATGGTTCCAACTTGGCTGATTAATTAGACCTGGTCTTGTCCAAAGAAAAATTTTTCTGGCTCACCTTCAAGCAAAGCTGCGTGGTGCCTTGGCCTTAGCAAGCGTGCCTACAGTCCATTTTACACACTGTAATACATTTTTTGTTAAGCTGTTGGTTTCAGTTACGATTACTTGGGATGGTCACATTACCTGTGTCGGGTGGGCCGGACTCTGAGTCCTCCTAGCAGCACCAATCCCTTTCTGTTTGCTAACTATGAACAATCTGTCCTGGTATTATGCCTTTCCCTGCCTTCACACACCTTACAGATGCTTAAGTTCATAAAAATGGTTTTTAGGTGAAGATTTGATCGTAACTGAAACAAAAAGCAGTAGATACAATCCGTAGAGTTTCGAAGCCAAGGCAAAAGAATGGACGTATTTTATCATGTGAATAGCAGAGGCAGATGCGATGGCCTGGGTTTCCATTGTGGGTGAGTTGCCCCAATGCTAGCGATCCACCATCCAGTTTTAATTGCAGGTTCACCCACCAAGAGGGATGGCCTGGTCGATCAACGTGAGATTTCTCGACTGAGGCTAGACGCAGAGTTGGATTATTTCTGACGAGAGTCTGGTACGCATAATAGGCGAATGCGTTCTACTCAAAGGTGGAATTCAAACTAGCCTTAAACCTTTGGTTTCACCAATTTCCATCTATACTTTGTTAGCTGACGTCACAGGACTTTTGGCAGATGGATCAGTGAGACCTCAAAAGTTGTCAAAAGTACGTGCAGCTGTGAGTTGGGAGTCAACAGAGCAACGAAATGGTTTTTATGATCAAAGCTAATCGAGATCAGCTTTCAAAGCAGCACAACGGTCTCTAAGTCGGCAGCGCAGGATGCTTTCCTATCTGAGTCTTCTCCTTTTCGTTCTGACCCTGAAACCTACTGTGCCATAGAATTGCAGCCATAGCAGTCACTCTAATGGAAACCATCTCACATGCGTCATTTAATCTCTCTGCATGAAATGCAGGTGATGCAAGCAGTGGTAATGAATCTACCCGCATACTGACCGTAATGACCTGTTCACCATTACATTCGCAAACAAGGCCAAGCGGCTAGGCTACGAGGGTCTGAATGTCACTTTATTACAAGAAAAAGCCCGCACATTCAAATACCAAAGCACAGCTAAAACTGCAAAGCGGAGTAATACGCAAAGTCGTTACGCATACTACTACAGCGTATAATCTCGCTTGATGAATGGGGTGACCGGTTGATCGTTTAGCTAACTGGCTCGTTTCGGTTCTGCCATTGCACCTCTTTCGACGACCAGGTCAAGCAGAGTATACCACCTACATCCAACCACCATTCAAATAAATCGGAGCAATTTATTTTGCGCTTATTCATTTGCCGACATGCCCAGTGAAAACATCACTTACAGGCACGTTTGGCTGGTCGCGTCTGGCGCATCCACGTGAGCGACAATGAAAGAGTGGCTGATTCGCATAAGTCGCTTTGACTTGTCTGCAGCAGGGACAACCCAATTGACGGAGGGACATGATGTGACAAGTGTGTGACCATTTCACGAGGCGCATTCTTTTAATCATCCCACAGGACTAAATTAAGTAGTAAGCACTTATGCACGCCAATGCTTGTGATGAAGCTACAGCCATGTGGATTCATTTGCCTGAAGGTGCTGTAAGTCATAGTGATGGAACAGTTTGTTTAACTCTGAGTAAAAATGTTCAACAAATGTTGCATCAACACCGCTGGACTAAAAGGAATTGTCATCTCGTTTCTAAATAGCCAAAATAGAGCAGCAGTCTTGGTTTTAGGTTTCACTTTGTGCTTTACTAAATGGAGGCGAAACTTTTATCGAATAATTGGGAGACGTAAATTGTTAGGATGGAATCTGCGCTAATTGTGAGTGCTCACCACTCACACAGTGAGTTTGGCTCATTTTATCAACCTACCAACAGGTTCTTCTCCTTACACTTTGATTTTAATCTATTTTGTAAGAGAACAAGACAATGGCTAGGATTTGCAAAATTTATTGCTAAGACAACATAAACCTGGCTACACAACCACAAAGCAAAGTACAATTAAAAGTCTGCAATGCTAATAGGGTGCAACACTGCAACAATGGAAGAAAAAGATTTCACCGATTGTCCACGTAGAGGCATCAAGTCCATCACGGCAGACACGGACAACACAACAGCAAAAAGGAGTTTGTCAAAACCTCAACGAATAAAGTGAGAATCACACGTAGGCAGGGTAGATGACAACCTTGTAACGCAAACGTAGATTGATGATATGAGGTGGTCGTGGTATCACAGATTGCTTGCCTAAAGCAAGGAAATAAGTGTCATTTCTTGAGGCAGATTTATGTACAGAATAAGTAAAGAAAGTGAAAGATTGTCTGCATCTTTAACTTTTCTAAAAAAAGAAGAAAACGCGCCTTGCAGTAAGCGTACGCAGCTCAATCCACTATGGCAAGTTCCAGCTCATTAAATGGAGCGGGAGGGTTTCTCATCAAATTATGCCTCCTTACATCTGATCCCCAGCGCAAGATCTTTAGTGAGCGCAGAGTTCCATACCACTCCTTAATAACAAAAGGAATGTTGCGATGGAAGCCACAACCAGTAAGTTGTCGAATTCATTTCTCATGACTGACGCAAATGTAACCACCAAATCAACAGGACGATTGATAACATCTCCACCAGTAAAAACGAGGCAAACAATGACGGAATTTTCCCATTTTTTGTGCTGCACATAACTTGATCGCGATAAGCACCTGTCCTTTCGATTCTTGTCTTAATTTTGTGCATTGATTCATCGCAGCATCGTGTTTGTTTCTGTGCCTCTCCTCTTTCTTATTCACCTCCTCACGCTTACCCTGTAATGCCTCACACCATAACACAAACACTCTTTCTGAGTTGCGGCACACCGATGAAATTGAGCACTCTTCCCTCTCATTTAGTACAAATCGAAGACTTTTGGTGGAAATGATTCAGTAAACTATCCGAAAAGCACAGCACATTAGGGAGTACCATTGGCAAGTGCTTATACAATGTAAGAAACGAACTTACAAACAGGAAGTCAAGTAGTTATAGGCCAAATGTTCACGAACTTCAGGGCCATGAAGACGGCAAATTAGACGGTTAGTAGCCGAAAACTAAAAAAATATGACATTCACAACCCCCATATACAAATCATGTCGATCCAAATTCATCCTTTGCATTTTTAGCTGCAAATTAGAAAAGAGAAATTAGCGTCCCAAAAGGAAGTACTCTTGAGTAATTAGACAAAAGACATCTGTAAAACCACCGATTGATAAAATTGCAGATTTTAATCAAAAAGTAAAATCTTACCTGCCTGTATCAGAGTATAATTATGGAAATATTTACTACTGCGTAGAAAGTATCACATTCATGCTTGGAGGTGAAATTGTACAGTGCTGCAATGGAAGATGGGAGCAGGAATGAAAGCGAGAAGAGACGGCGGCAAGGACAGAATGATGGTGAACAAAGTCAAGAGCCGCAGTCAGCCAGATGCATCTCTACATGACCAGTCGTATGAGACATTTGATGAGGCTTTACGACCACGTCTGCACTGCAATTTTACTCGAGAGATGATGACATCCACCGGACGCTCAACCATCAACACAATCCGCTCTCCGCTCTCTAAGCCTCTGCAAGGTGGGAACAGTCCTGATACTGATTAACAATGATGGACTTAAACAACACTTTCCATTGGTGTTCACTGTACACATTTTAGCATATTTCGAGAAAGCATTAATTTTGCCGAGCTCTTACTGATTTACTTCTTGGATTTCAATGCAAAATCGCTTTGGGAACTAGCATCAAAGAAAAATCTCTGAGGCAATTCGCTTACTTCTGTGTTAAAACATTTAACTCTACGTTCAAAACTAAGCTATCGATCAGTCGGTTCGAGATTGTTCGTGACTACTCACTATTCGAGGCATTAGTGGGACCTTCTTCCTCACCAATGAATCGCAGGCGGTCGTAACAAAATACGCTTCGCCACTTCAAGTTCGGAATGTCTTCACCGACCGCGATTTTGAATTAAAATCACACGACTAAGGCTACTCTTGATCTTCCTAATGCAGATTTGATGTTCACGAATGGTCTTTGCTGAGTGGTTTCTGCAATGAATGCGCATCTTGCTGAACTAAACACGAGTGATCTCGATTGAGGCTATCCAGACTGGTAACACCATTCGTCTCTTTTGCAATTTTTGGCCACTCCAAACATCGACCCGGTGATCACTTTGCAGATGCAGTTAAATTTCTACGCAATTTGTTTAGTCAGTTTACATACTGATGCAAATGTAGACAATTAACAAGATGAGAATTAGGCGCGTATCGTGATGCTGAATATTTACTCAGTGGTAGCGTTTACGGTGGTGGGAAATGAAAATGGGTGCTTCGATAGACGGCGTTATGGTTGTAGCGTATCGAGGCTTCCTTGAAGGCAAAAGAAGGTACAATACTAGGGCACAAGGTATACGCTCGGCATGCAGAGGGAAGGGACTGCTGACATGGGCTGGAGGTCAGCCCACCTGGCCAGGCCCGAAACTAACAATTAAACAAGCAAAGTATTGCACTGGCATCCTAACAAATGTCGACCTCCACTCATTATGCCACAGAACGTGATTTGGTTAGACACAGCATTCAATGCCGTCGAATGCATCAATTATGAGGATGTCACGCTTTACCTACCCTTTCCTCGTCTCCAATTACATAGGAGTCGCATCTCAACATAAGGCTAAATATTAGGCCACGGAGATGCCATTTAGTACACATAAATGCATGTCATGTGCACAAGTAATGCTAATGTTCAGCAAAACATGAGCATTGCGATGGTGTTGGGCACAAGACCTTAGCTTTATTTTCTCTGTCAACTAAGTTCTAATGTCTATGTTCCACTTTAAATGATGCATGTGTGCTAGACGTGCATCACTGTCTATAGCACTACGCAGATGCGCTGTGACGCAAATTTGTTTGTCGTAGAAGTGATTAAAAGCATGGAATGGAGGCACCTTTCCAAGCTTTTCTTAAAGGAGTTATAGCAGAGCGTTATTAGTCGAATGACTTATTAATGAGTTCTAAGGAATGGAGAATCTACCTCCCTGATCAATGTTAAAAATAAGTAATTGAAAGATCAAGCCACGATAAAGTTACCAAGATTCAGTCTATTTCTATCCGCAAACATCGAAACTTTCTAGGCTTAAATCAGGGTTGAATTTTGCTTTGGCGGTGTTTGGATGTAAGCCCGTGCCCTCATAATAAGAATCGAACTACTGTCTCAGATCCACAGACATTTACGCCGCGAATTCGAGGCAATAGAGGTCTTTAAGAGGTGCGTTTTTTTATCTGACCCTCACCTCACCGTCCTAGGTCAATTTAACAAATGGCATCAAGTTGTCCCGACTTCTGACCGCATTTACTTCTAGAACATTGAAGAGAACACCGATCTGTCAATCCTTTGCAAATTTCATTGGGTGTGCGAAATGAGCAAAATTTGTGGTTAGTCCATGACAATTTGTCATTTTACAGCTGTTTAAACATTATTAAACCCCACTAGATTATCCCTTTGGTTGCTAAGAAAAAAGTTTTCTACATGAATCATATTAGCAATGTGAATGACATTCTGGATGAGGTAATCGTTATCCTTCTCTTTCTCCTCTTTCTCCTCCTCCTCTTCTTCTTCTTCTTTGCATCGAACCCAAGTGTAAGAATTTTGACTGCTTTGAGACATCTTTATTGTCTACGACAAAACGTTGGACCGATTGCATGTTACTAAGGGGCCGTAAGAGGACATCCGTCGGCGGCATGAAAATAAGCTGCTGCCTAAGGTCTAGATTTGGATTGTGTTTCCGCTTATTGCCTTAAGGAAACTATTCCTTAAGCGACAGAGAAGTGAAAACGAAATTGTGAAGCAAACTCAGTAAGACGGAGAACTGAAGCTCATGCATCCTAGTATTTAATGCATCAGTCGAGGACTGTTCCGTTTCTTCAGCCTTCATCCGTCCATTCTTCCACGCATTAACTCGCTCATCCCAGTTAGATGTAAGCGGAAGTAAACCTTGCTTTAATGAACTCTCTGAGCTACGTGGGACATTGGTGAAAAGGGAAGCTAGTGACAACAACACTGAAATGCCACTTAGCCAACGCGAATTTAACCACTGTAATGTTGGCTGAATCTCACTACCACATTTGCAATGCAATGGATTAACAGATTGTACCTTTGATGCTGTGTGACAATACTATTTCAAAAGCATGAAATCACATAGGTTTGCCTGTATTGAGGCTCCTTTGCCAGTCAACTACCTTCTCACAATTGGACTTCAAGTTAAAAAAGGCAGAAAGGTTGATCGCGGTCATAGACCAAAAGATCATGAGTGTCAATATGAAACACGCGAGGGATCACAACAGACCTAATGTTTGAGCAAGTCTAATGAACACAATTGTCACCTTATCTAATCAACTCTGTAACTGCTTGAAAACATCACACCGACCTGGCGCTTGGAGGTTGTTTCCAAGTTTTTGGACATCCTCGTATTCCTACAGGCGTAGTGCAACCGACCGTCCATTCAACCATCCATTCCTTCATCCTGCATTACATGCACACATCAGGCCAGATGTGAATGACAAATTTGTGATCAAATGTTTTTGTTAAACGAAATTCTGTGGAATTAAACATTCCCTATTGCGGGCATGACCATCTTGCCAGACGGATTCCACCGTCATTCTCCCACGTTGACATGCCTCGCCCTTTCACTCATCGTTTCCTCAACAGTACATACTTATATGTGTCTTATCGTTCCGTTCGATGTAAAGTCGAGTGAGGTGCAAACTGATTGCAAACACTCCTGCGTACGCAGCCGTTTGGTTCCGACCACATTTATCGATAGCCGACAATCTAACCCCTTCCAAGTGTGATAGGCTTTACACCCTGTCAACATCCCAATTCGGCAATACACGGGATGTGATTCATCAAATTTCATTAGCTGCACCCTGACGACTAATTAGTTGATCCGGTTCCTGCTCTTCAGAGCAGACATGTTTTGAACATTGGGCCTATTTACAATGTGCTCTTACCTCATGCTACGCTATGGAGACGAATAGTCAACGTTGGCACTGTCTCTACAGCTCGTGCACCTTTATTCTTGAGGCAAACACATCCCATTCCTCTCCTTCATCACGCACATCACTATCTATAAAACCGCCAACTTCTCATCACTTCCCTCGCCTTGCCTTCAACTTTACGCCCCACATGGTGCTCATTCCACTACACGCCGCACGCATCGTCTCGTCATAGTCACATTTATCAACACGTGTGTGTTTATGTGCATTTATTCTGCCGAAAAGAAGGAAAGGGAAATAAATAAAACATGCTCGAGAAATGACAGAGGTTAAAAGTGTAGTGAGTGCTTGGGGAGATGGCGTCTGATTTGCGGCACATGATTTTGGCCAAAACTAGTACAGTTGGTGGACGTTTAGTCCTTAAAGACAGCACAGGCTGGCGCAGTTACCTTTCTGCGATTCTTTAAGTTCAGTGTCATGCACAATTGATGGTTGTTCCGGTTTTCGGTGCATTGTTTGCGGAAACACATCCGTCCTTCAGGGCATTTGCTGCAGCTGGTTCCTTCCTCATACGGTCGCTGGCCTCCGTTGTTCCCTTTAAAAGAGTGCGCACATAGCAGTGTACCGATAGGCTTCTCCTCAGCTTTACGATCAGACAGATCCAACTTACCCAGGTGTGTAGCCACACAATCAAATATTGTGGGTTCTGTAAGCCAGGCCTAATGCCATCACATCGCTGCATTGCACAGCCAACCTCATTTATGTTTGCCCGAACCATCTGCTCAGGTAGAAATAAAGGCATGACAAGACGTATCATCCAGTACTAAACCATTCAATACCACACACACACACACAAACACACGCACAATTTTCTCACCTGTGCATGGTGACCACAGGAACCTGTGAAATTGTTGTTATGATAATTGTAGTTTTTGGCTTCGTTCTTCCAGGCACATACGCCTTCAGTAATGGATGGCTATTGGTCACTAATAACGATGGTATTTTGTACAGCTCTATTGTAGGGCCATTGAAAGGGAGGTTTAAACCTGCACATCTCGGCCCAAAAATTTGCCAGATTCTGCAAATCCGTAGAGTACTTCTAGACAAATGATACAGGCACCATTTACACGTAAAACAGATTACAGTGCAACACAAGTCCAGTCGACCACGAAGGTGCTGGCAACGAACGTACGATTAGTTGCATAGTGGTGGCAGGAGGTTGTACATTTTCGCGAACTTCCCGATGAGCCTCAAGAAGTTGTTCCTGTTCAACCGGTGTGGGTGGCTCACACGCCACCATGGCGATGACAGCGATTAGTCTGAAGAACACCTTTATAAAGGGACCTAACATTGCAAAATGTGTGCAGGGCAACAGTTTAGGATGATGATGGTGAGCGATGCTAAGTAAATAAAAACTCACCATTCCGTGCGCATATTTGCGTGGCAAAGGGACTAAGAAAGCCAGACAATTCCGCTTATTTATACGTGAAATAAGGCATGGAGTGATAAGGTTGGACGTGGTGTAATAAAACAGACTATGATATCACATTGGTTGAGATAATCCCGTCACTTATGATTCAGGTCAAGCCAACTATGGATTGCAAATCCGCCGACTAGAATCACCTTCATTTCACATTTTGAGTGCAATAGCAGACCTCGTGTCATCACAGTGCGCAGAGTAGGCAGATTTGAAAGAACTCAGGTGTTCTGATTCTGACCATGTAATCCATGGACACTGCAGTCACACTTTGCGACATTCTCACAGTTTTTGTTCCAGCAGACCAAATCAGTGACAGACGATCAGATTGCAGTATAATTGAGGTTTGCGAACATTACTATCTTCATTCTAAGATGATGGCGTTGGATGATACCCTGCCTGAACCTTTCAAGTTTTACAATTTGTCAACGCCTCACCCCCCATGATCACTATTTCACTGTTCCATGCCACAAAATGTGCATTAGTCTATTCCACCCAGTCTACCATATGCAACACTCAGACACTGGAGAGGGGAGTTTTTATTTTGCTCACGGCTTTGATGACAGTTAATG
This sequence comes from Taenia hydatigena, assembly GCA_036345935.2. NCBI lineage: Eukaryota > Metazoa > Platyhelminthes > Cestoda > Cyclophyllidea > Taeniidae > Taenia > Taenia hydatigena. The sequence continues at coordinate 15,953,410 of JADWOT020000002.1, read as the reverse complement.
TCCCTCATCTGTCTTAATGCCATCGAATTTGTCGACCTTTGACTTTAGTCTTTCAGTTTCTTATTCAACACGCTTATTGGAGACTATCTAACGATATCATTTACGCTGATGTGGCTGATGCCACTTGCAGAGAGCTATATCTTTAGTTCCATCTGATAAATTAAGTGTCCTTATCTCTTCAATAAGTCAACTTACAAGCAAGTAAACCATCTGGCCACTTCTTCACTTATATCTTTAGCAGAAGAAGGGCTGACGAGAAGAACGGTTGACTCAAACACTTACTTAACTGATTTAACTTCGAATACGGTGACCAGTAGTGATAATCATAGAGTGAAAAGTTTCGTCGTCATTTGCTTGATATTTTCGGGTTTTTAATTGCTAAAATAAAAATATGGCATGAATGTGTCACTGTGATGCGGAAAGCAGTTCTGTTGAGGAGATGAGGGACATAAAGTTGGGACGTCATCGGTGTATGAATGTTGTACACAAAGCATCTTTTATTGTCTACTTAACTGTCTCTTTCCACTGCATAGATCTTGAGATCACACAGCGAGACGTGGATTTACAAGATGAGATGATGTCTTCGTAGTATGAAGTAGAGTCGCTGGTGATTGGTGATGCGGAACGGGTTTTGCACAACCATCACAAGTCTACGATAGCCTTTGTAAAATGTCGGCTTCAGCTTTGAGCTTATGACCGTAGCCGATGCAGGTGGAAAGGGCAGTTGAGCAGAAAACTTTAAAAAACAAAGTGAAGCTGTGCAATGCAATATGTGAAGCAGACATAAAATCATGCTACTCTATTGATCGTATGAAACCATTAATTTTGATCTTTGTCGCTTTTAACAAATGATATCCATGAACCCACATTATTTTGAATGAATTATTAAAAGAATAGCATGTGTGATTTTGTGACTTTTACAAATGTGTGAATTTTGATGTTGCATGGAATTGTGGAGGTAGTGACGAGGCTTTCATGAATAAGCACGTTGTTCGATGAACGTCATCAAGAAACAAAAGCAATGACGCCAGCAGCTAAAACTCAGAACTTTGTAACTTATTAATGTCTTGTCGATAGAAAAGTGAGAGGAGCATAGGAAAACCATAAGACCAGCAGAGAGCAACGGAACCATAGTTTTGCGGTAATGACCTCAGTCTGGCAGGGAGAATTGACTGCGATGATTTTGCAGCAGCAGTCGTGTGTCACGCAGCCATTTAAAGTGCACATCAAGTCAGAGTGAGAACGTTGTGAATGGTAGCTACGACAATGGACTTTCTTAGACTTGGATAATTAATCCAGCACGATGGCACTTAACAGTGGCTTTTGAAAGCCAAATCCAGCATCTTATATCTACTGATAATCAACAACTCCTTCAATTATTCATCGCTTTTGTCAAAGTGGAATATAAGTTAATTCTTCTTAAAACAGTGTCGCCGTTTGTTCACCTACATCCAACGGAGGTGCTCAAAAGATTTCGCACCTCTCCTATTGGTGTTGCTGAAGAGTCTGCTTTTATCACCTCACATGGTGCGCGTGAAACACATCATTTGTTTGCAGGTCAAGTCAAGTGCTCACCAGACGCCTCATAGCACCTAAGCGAAACTTCTTTTTCCATAACCATCAAGACAACTTTCTAGGTCTCATAATTCCTCTGATTTTTGCTTATCTAACGAAGTATTTCCACGAGTAAGCAGTCACTTACTCACATTCCGCCCACGCAGTGAGATTAGTTGCATGTCGACCGAATGACAAAATTCGGAAATAAACTTACTACTTCTTTTTACGAACAGAAACATCGTTATAACCATGATAATCATGGGAAAAGTTTGAGGTTTTCACGAATTCCATTAGGCAAGATGTTGTATTATGATCTCCCAAGAAGCACAACTGAATTTTCCAATGCATTCTGATAATCTACCAACCAAATTATAGCTTTATTCAGAAAGACGCTTCTCTAATGTATCGATTTTACAATACAATGTGAAGATTGCACCTAATTTGTCGAAATGCCTCATCCAGACATTAAATTAGCAAAAGCGTTGCTCATAACGTCAGTGGAAAAATAAAATAATAATTTGGCATAACTGCTACCTAATTAATAGACAGTTTTGGTTAGCTCTTTGAGAATTCCATTCCGTTAAATGCTTTGTGTGAGGGTCGGGCGGATAAGGGCTATTGCCTTAGTCACTAGAAGGCTTCACCATGTTTCTCAGGACACTTACAATCTGGTTCCAGCTGCTACTCACCATTCTCTCCATTAGACGTGCTTCATGTCCCGGTAAGTAACAATGGGCTAATTTTGTGCCTGCAGAGTGAACGTTCTCTCGCCATGCCTTTCCTTAAGATGGCATCTGTTATCGCCATTCCTCTCAGTCTTGTCGCCGATTGCAGGCATCGACCGCGACTGATCGGAAATGCCATTCGATTTACATTCACTGCCATCAATGTCCGCACTTCGTATTGGCCATTTCATTCTTCTCAAGGCAAAATTTTAACGTTCGAGCGTAAATTCCGAAATTCTCGGTGCACTAATACGCCCTTCTTGATGGACAATTAGGGACACGTTACGAGGAACCAGGCACTTGAAGCAGGGCGAATTTTAACCACGTGCCTACAGTGAGCAAATTTGTGGCCAAACACATAACGCCGACTACTCCTCCGCATTTTATTCGCACGTAATATTGAGGGCAGATCCAGGAGGTTCTCTTGCTCACTCGTTGAATCCAACACAAGCTCTTTTGCAAGACTTCGAACAACTCGCCATTTTAATTCCTTAAGATGGTTGTCTACATATGCAGACCGTGCCGTTTGTTATTCAGAAACGTCATTTCAGACCTTGCACACTTAATTCGCCGGCATCATGGTAGGCGTCTTTCATTTGTTGATACATTTTTCATGCGCCTGTATTTCTGTGCAAATGAGCATGTACACAAGAAACTGCTGTGTTTGTGCCTAAGTATTTGTACCCATGCCTGTTGATTTTGCACCAGCTTATTAATAAATAAATTGTGGTAAGTTAGAAAACTCCTTTCCAATCTAAATAATGGTGAGATGCGCATCCCAGTATTGGCTCCTTATTGTACGTGTGCTTGGCGCGTTTTAATAACCGTGGCATTGCATCGTCCGATTTGCCGAAAGCCTCACAGATCCTACGGAGAGCTCTTGTGGCATCAGAAATGTAAGGAAAATTACTAAATCTCTCCTTTATTTTTGTCGTGTGTCCTCTTATTTGTCAAAACACTTTATTTTGAACCTTGAAATAGTCAGGGATCACAATGTATGCCATGTGTGCCGCGTTCGGTTTGCTAGCCTCCCAATGCTTTTCAGTCACTTCATTGGAACGCATATTTGTGAGTGGGCGTCTGTTAACCCTTGATCAAAATCCTCTCTGTGTGCTGCACCTCAACCGTAGCTTTGGCCTTTCACACTAAATCCTCCTGAACTTGTGTCTTATCTTACATTGCTGTAGCTCAAAGAATAGCAAATTCAGGAATACGATTTTACCGTATAGAATGCCTTGCAGGACATCCGACGCTTGAAGCGATGTTCGATCATATGCGTTCACAGCATGTTCGTAAGTGTTTCTTCGACAATCAGACTTGTATTGTGATGAGCACTTGCTGCAACGCCTTAATATCTTCTGTTACGCAGGCATTTGGTGCGATGTGTTTAGTGGAATGCACACATATGCAGTTATGTGAACAAAATCGGTAAGTTTTCAATGATGTCCACAATAAGATATTAACTTTTTACTTTAAAATGATGCCTTGATTGGACAAGAGCGTTTAATGCGCAGATCTTGAATGTGCAAATCATTAAGAATTCTATAGGGAAAGGCCATCTGGCCGTGTGAAACCAATTGAGGGTTGCTAGATGGATATGATAAGAAAAACACTGCATTACACTAAGCTGCGTCATACCGCGTAGGTAGTTTGGACAGTTCGGACACTAACGTCGCATTAGCGACAGTTGAGCGTGCATTTATAAGCCGCTATTTATTTTTCTGAATACACATGTACTTCCAAGCGCGATAACCAAAAGTTATTTGTTCGCCTTTTAGAGTTCTTCAACGAGATGTCTCAACTAACCACCCATGGATTTAGGCTTAGCTATGTGCTCTGTGAGTGGGCATGCGCTTGATTTAAGATAGAAATAGTGCAATTACCACTGCTGCTGTTTTAATTCTGGTCACTGTTACACGCAAGAGTGGGATTCCATCAAAAGTCTGGAAGGTTGAGGTAAAAATTCGAAAATTTACAACGCAATAGAATGAGTGTAGCGTGTCATCGCCAATTTTTGGGGTTGTAGAATGTAGTTAGGCACAAGTAAAAAGCGCCCAATGAAATTGAACAATGGAACTCTTAGGATTTTACTGCACACATTGATGCGGCCAGTTTTTTCAACCTTTACATCATGGCTGCATCTATCGGCAATTGCGTGTGCGAAGAAGATGTACTGTCAAGTGTGTGCAATCTAGTCCTTCACCAGTCGTTGAGGTACTCGCCGTACCCCTGTGGTATAATAATTACTGGAATCGTAGCAGAGAACAATGACGCTTAAGACGCGACGATAAAGCTTAGATGTTGGACGATACTGTTGCAAACGCTTAGGGCAGTCATCAAGGGGTAGTAGGCTTCGAGAAGTGTGTCGATCAGGAGACAATGGAAAGAAGGGATTCAGCCAAGAGGCGCTAAAACAGACAAGACAACCTTCACATTCATCCGCCTTGCATGCTTAACCGAACATAAGTTGTGCAAGAATTGTGACACTGGCATGTTCGTGACAAATTGCTTGTGGTAGTAGTCTAGTTAACTAGTTCCAGAACTTTGGTATAGGCAATTTATTATAAATGCGAGCAAAGATTCGTAAGAAACTCATTCTTTTTCCTCAAGTTAATTGATAGTTACAACCCTAGCTAGATCAAGGAAATATATAGCAAAATGTTCGGGATAAAGTCGTTACTGGTCACGGGCGTAAATTAACTGCGGAAGTGTAATGTTTTGTACAAATAAGCATTGTTGTCCTGGAGCTATCCTGAGGACTAAAGAAGACAATATTAGGATAAAATACGCATAGTGCATACAGTGGGGCTTAAGATTAATGACCTACTCCAGAAGACAGCACACTTTGCCATGGTGCAATGGGAGAGGTTAAAAGTAGTCCCCTTTCTGATACCGAGAGATAAACATGGCCTCTATCCAACCTCGAGCCTCCTCCTTGACTCCCTTCTGATCAACGTATGGGGTCGGTCATTGCATAATAGTCGGTTGTGTGAGGAAAACACCCACGTGCCAACGCACTAGTCACCGAGATCCCATGCAAGCGATAAGATACTTGACCTCATCTTCAGTACTCATTTTTGACAATTTGACTGTCACGCGCACTGGAAAGCTAAGAGGTGTACTTGGCATTACGTGCCACCATCGCTAGTCGTAGAAATACCAAATAGCAACAAACCCCTTCAACGTGTACGAATCTACTTGCCAATGCTTATGAGACTCGAAATGGATGGAAGACACTTGGTGAAAGCACTCTCTACTTTATACCGAGAGTAAGACAAACCTACGTAACACTTGAAAAGCTCTGAATGTTATGCCAATTTAAGAAAAAACCCAAGCAATTAAGGATCATTTGATAAAGGCTTTCAGAAATGCAAAGAAATGAACGGAAACATCATGACGCCGACTGAGGACACCTACACAAGTCTCAACGCAGCACTACGCCAAGATATGGATAGCCCATATTGCCCAACACTAACTTAAAATGACTGCAGCTTATTATCCCTTCACGAAATTAGTTACCATGTGTGCTGTACTGTGCTGTTTTTGTGTTCTCTACTTCATTTACTCTATCTCACTCCCTTCTCCTCACTTCTACCCCATGAGTATATTTGATGTCACTGGAATGACCCTCGGACGACACGACAGGAAGCTCAATTGGGCTACGAAGCCTCCGTCAGGCCTACCTTTTTTCGCCTACCACCCCACCACAAGACTAGCTAGCACTTCAAAATAATCCTACTTTGTGCCTACAAATGCCCACCACGACCATGCTCACAAGTGCGACCACACACAACTTCGCGATTCGCGTCATCCCTCCTTTCTCAAGGTCGTCATCTGCTCTTGACTGACTGATCTATAATTCACTTTGACTTGTCAATAATTTGCTCGCACATTCAGGGGTGTTATATTGCTGTGTAGTTACCCGCTGACTGTCTACTTTCCTAGGCTTCCACAGACATAACCAGCTTCGAGAGTGCCAGTTTGCAGGATGCGACCCACTCATATGTACGCGGGTGTTACACTGATTCACATGCTTAATCACTTGCAGCAACTGTAGCACATACGCGGCTTGAGCAATCCCTCTCCGCGGATATCTTTGTACGTGCAAGTGGACGTAAGACTCCCCCAGCATTAACACTGCCACCTCCGCCACAGCCAATACCAGCACTGATTTCGAGGCAACCACGACTGGCGCTAACGTGAAATCCCTCTCCACCCGTTGGATCGGACATCACCTAACTTATCAGCCCCCACCTCCTTTGTCACCATCCCCTCCCCTTCCTCCTCTGATCTTAAACGACTCTGTTAACTGTTGCTCAGCATTCTTCAGCTGGAAAGTTCACTTAAGTGAAATCACTATTAGAGAGGAGTGGAACGTTTTTTCTCTCACGCTTAAGTCTTTATGCAAGGAATTCCTCTCTCCCCCTTGCGCTATTTGAAGACAATTTTTACCAAGGGCTTATATCGAGCTTGACAACAAGCAATCTTGCCATTGGATTCTCTAACTGCACATTCCTAAGTGGGTAATCTTAGCTTTTAACCTCTTCGCAATGAGTTGATGAGGGCGCTGCATTTTATGCACCAGAAACTTAGCACTTGCACATTTTAACGATCTCATCAGCCGATTCGCAAATTAGGGCTGCTAGTCGAGTTCTTACCCCCTCAACTAAACTCAGTCGCAGCATTCACTCAGTGAGCTCCTTTTGGTTAAGATATTTGCTCGGTTTCCTGCGCATTTTTGTGAACTCACTTAGTCGCATTTGCTGATGTCCAACAAACGCTTTTCTATTGCTAAAGCGATCTCGTCAGCGTGCCCATAATTTATATGCTTGAAAATCGGCAAGGCAAAGTCACACTGAGTAACTAGCATATATTTAAAAAGTAGACCCGCAGATTTTGTGGAGACTATTCTTTGCTATGTCCCATTAACAGGATTAGTGAAGCAACTGTATAATGGCAAGCTAAATTTAACAACGAGTACAGAGCAGGTGGAAGGATCAGACATCTTCAACAATAAAAGGCTTTGTCCTGCTTGATACGCCAGCTCATAACTTATTATTTCATGCCCATGCGTAATAGATTTGTAAAGAGTTTTTGCTCATTGCTGGCAAAAGAAATGGTGTTTTGTTTCAAATATGCTATAATATAGTCTTCGAGCATGCACGGTATGATAAAAAGCCCTTCTAGGAGAACGAGTTCTCATCCCTTCCAAAAGATTTAAACACATTCCTACACCGCTCATCATTTTGGCCCTGCACGCGACTGCCGCTCCTCTGCGTATTAGCCACATGCAATATTGAGGTCATATGCAGAAGGTCCGTTGAATCCATCTTTAGCTCTTCTGCAGAATTTTGCGCAACTCGGCATTCTTTTCACCAAAATGCATGTCTATAGATGCAGAGTGTGCCTCGCTTCTTTTAGGAGCATCATCGCAGAGCCTGTGCATTTGGCTCACGACCATAATGGATACACTTCTTCGTGAGCATCCATTTTCGTGCATATGAATACGTACACAAGTAAAGGTCTGTATTTGTGTACGAATGTGCCAATCTTTTGATAAATATGATGTTTTGAGTGCAACATCTTCTACTTTAGTCCAAACAGCAGAAAATCAGGTAAAAATTGGGCAAATTAAATAATTTACACTTTGACTTTGGAATCCGTTTTATCTATGTTTAACACGCTCTAGCAATCATGGATCTACGCTGTCAGATTTGCTCAATGCCTCACAGAACCTTTGAAATGCTATTACATCGTCATAAGTGCAAGAAAATCACCAACCCCTTATTATTCTAGTTTCTTGTTTTTATGTAGAAAAAATCACACCAATACTTTCTGCAATCATTATTTGTGTTGTCTGTGCTCCGTTTCCCTCGCCAACTTTGCTTAATTCAAACACCCATTGCTTCGAAACATACTTTTGACTGCGGGTTTATTAACTTCCAATCAAAATCCATCGGGTGCTTTACTTCACAGGCATTGCCTAGGCAGTTCTCCCTTAAGTTTACACTTCATTTCGCAATACCACAGTCTAAATAATAGAGGAATCGGAAATAAGCTTTTGTTGCACAGAATGCATCGCAGAACACCCAAAATAGAGGCGATGTTGCAGTTAACGGTGGACAGTAGATTTCTGCGCCGTCGACGAATAGCAAATGGAACAGCTCTTACTCAACTCCTCACCACCAAAAACAGCGTTCAGCTCCTATTATGCCACCAAAAAGTTCCTTCATTATCAACCCCTGCATAAATGCATGCCTTTACAGCAGCCCTTTGCCTGGTAATTCTACTCCACTGCTACCACTTAGTTGACGCGTACAATCAATGGTCTCGCATTTCACTAATACAATCATGGAGGCTGTGCAAAACAACTGCAGCATCTTTACGATATCCTAAGTTTTCACAGCATTGTAGCATTGCGCGATTCAGTTGGTCAGCACTGTTCAGATTGTAACGAACAGAAGGTTGATTCGACGCGCGTAACACAACCTAGGCAAGCATGAACTAGAATTATCCTCTCAAGTGCTATTTAGCACTTTCCAAAAGAAAAGATTTTTTAAGAAGAAATCATCACCAGTAGGTGTTGGGGTGAACTCCTCACACAGTTAGACCCTTGCCTGTATTTACACCCAAGATAAATCCTTTCTGCCACTCCTTCTCACTGTACCTCAGCTGTCTTAGCAAAGACTTTATCCTGAATTTAATGGCAGACAGTCTAAACGCCGAGAACTACAGCTCTAGCCTCAACAGTTGCCTTTTGGGGGTGTTAGAAGTGAAGGCTTCTTTTTATAATTGCTTGGCACATACACTTGTAAGTAAGTCTGGAGGGCAGAGAGGTCTCATTCATCTAATGCAGACACCAGAGAAGTAGCACCAGCACGAAAGCTAAGCAAATGCAAAGTAGCAGTTCTCAACAAGTGGTTTGAGAATGATCACCTTTGCAATCACTGGTCGAGCTAACATCACTTCCAACATCCAGCTAATTATAAAGTCCACTCGGTGGGTCCACCGCGGCCGAGCGATATGCTCAGTTTCGTATACAGTTGTGCAAGTACGGTTTGTCTCAAGGGCCATGAGGAAGCAAGCACTGAAAGAATTTCTGTTTCAAAACTTATCTCAACATTTCAGTATAATGGACAAGGCGTGAAGTAATCCTGTTCTCGGTTTTCTCAGTGTTTTCAATGCGCCTACTTCAGATATAAATAAAACCCTAACCGATGAGGAGAATTAGCGTAGTGTACAGCTTTTGCTGATGTTGAGACAGAACAAATGCAAAGCTAGCAAATGCAGCTAGCCTTTGTAATGCTCCATTTATTAAATCACTAAAGCTTGTGCCACAAAAGATCGACAAGCAAAACTTAAGCTTTGGTTGAGTCGTGAACCATGACAAAAATAAGAGAAAGAGAGAAATTGGCAAAATAGGCAAAACCAAGATGAAAGGAAGAGAATAGCTCCGTGATGTTGGTGCACTACGCGCAAATATTGTTTTCTGACGGAAAACACCAATTCAAAAACCACTCTAACTCCACTTCGACCTTTCTGTTCACGTCAGGTCGCGAATTAGTAATCCAATCTTTCGCCATGGTAAATCTAACAACCATAACCGCAATCGTCCCTTATTAATATTCAAGTCTCTACTAGAAACCAGCCACTTTTTATTTTTTGAAATTAAAGAAGGCCTTTTTCTGTACTTGGTCACAGAGGTGACAGTGTGGGCTGGTTGAATCGTCCTGTGCATGCGAATACATTCAAGGCTATGCGCGGATACACCTTACATGGCTTAGCCTAACTTGAATAATGAAGTCGCAAGATGTGCAGAAATTTCTTTTCAAAAGCCATTTTTTTTTCAGGTTAGTCTTTTCTTAATTATCAGCGCAATGGCACCTATCAGCACCTCATCCTGAGACATTTGATCTCAGTTTTGACAATCAAGATTAGTTCTTCAGCAAACAATGAGCACACCTTAACAATCCATCATGCATGTTTCGAATCATATCACAGATGGGTAGTGACGGCAAGTCAAAAACACAGAATCTGCGTTCCACATGTTGTGTCGATTCTTGACGCAACGTGGCTTCGAGACAAAATAATAATTACAGTTTAACCAGGTGGTACCCTGCACATCTTCCCTCAAACGGAAATCTTAAGCAGTTTGTTTCTACAACTATAAAATACCAGGTGCGTTTAACGGTCTTTGCAGGCAAATAACTTCCACACTTCTTATAAGGAACTAAAGTAAGTAAATGGCACAGAAACTGGAAGGCAAATCAAAGAATCGATTGCAATTTAGTGGGCCTTGCTCAGGTGCCTAAATCACTTTGAGTTTTGACCAAAGATGTGACTACTGCTCCCTGCGTCTAAATTACATGCAAGGCTGAGATGAGTTCCAGAACGTGTCCTTGTTTTTACATTAAGCGCATTGTAAGTAATGTTTTAGGTTCTCGTTACTTCGCTTTTTTCTCTACCGAAACGGATTTCTACGGATGTACGATGTGCCCCGGGGCGCGCAGGACCAACACCTTGTGTTGAAGACGCTTCTTAAGCCAGCAGCAAAGTAGGCGCTCTTAACTTTTAAAGTGTGTATAGATACGCATGTTTAGGTGTAGAGGCTTCATTTGAAGTCATGGATAGAGCGTATTAAGCGACATCCACAAACCCCATGATTGATAGCAAAGGAGGTGGCCTTATCATTTGGTTACTTTTTTGCCTTCACTTGACGCAATTCATTGCCAACTTTGTTGGTGGAGGCACTTAACTGGAGGATTCGGGGACTGATGAATATACTTGACCCACGAGAGAGTTGTGGCGGTGGCTGCGGTGCTGTGCATAAAAGTTATTCTACAGTTTATGTTTCGTCGAGCGCTGATTAATCGATTAAATTCAAAAACACTTTTGAAATGCGCCCCAAATAACACCCACTTGCCGCTACCACCTATTTTTCTTTGATTTCTGACTACTGCGTTCTGTCATGCACTTGACTACACAAAATAAAACAGGAGAGCTTAATAAAGCAGTCATAGACGCCACATTATCTATAGGGACAAGTTGGGAGATGTGCAAGATCCGAAGATGCCAAAAGGATATGTGGCCTTCTGGATGTAGAGTGGGAGAGAGTATCCTTAAAAAGAAGTCTAAGTACCTCTGTAAGACACGTCAAATCCTCTTCATCGAATCCTGCAGACACCACAGCTAGAGATCTGCACTAGATCATTTCATCGTCGCATCCCCATTAGCTTTTGCAGGCCCAAATCTTGAGAGAATTCCTTTCCAAGTGCGGGCAAATCACCCACTCACAATATTACCGCTTACGCTAACGCAAAGACAGAAACTACCATGAGAGCTTGAAGAGTAACAATTTACGCTAGCAATCGGCTTGCACCAGAGAAGCCCATCACAATCGATCAAACGATCCAATGCCGAGTGTGTTTCCACTGTATGGATGTGAGTGCGCCATTTGCTCCGTAGGTCAAGAGTAGGCCTTTCCATTGGCTCACGTTCCTCCACTGCATGCTTATAATCACTGCCAATTGGCAGTAAATAAGACGCATTTTCATGCTTTACTTTGATTAACTACTAAGTAGATTCATTCACTTCCTTGCATCGTCTGATAATTTTAGCATTTTACTCGGTCTCCTACTAAGCGATACGAAAAACGCAGTTCTTTTACGCTATCATTCTGATTCTTGATCATTTTGCTTCTGCCTCACTTTATTTGTGTGCACGTGGGAGCTCACCGGGACAAAAGAAACTCTACCACTCTTTGACGCTTCAAGCCCAATGTCAGTCAGTCATTAAGAAGTACGTTTACTTTATTCAACTAGGTGACGTATACCCGTTACACGCACACACACACATCCAAGCCCAGTCACCACTGGCCCACAGCTAAGTTGACACACACACGTTGATCGATAAGGTCATCCCTCTTAATGGGCGAACCTGCAATCAAAACTGGATGGCGGATCGCTGGCATCGGGGCCACTCACACACAATGGAAACTTAGGCCATTGCACCTGCTTCTGTCATTCACCCAGATAAAATGTGCCCATTCTTTTGTATTGCTTTCGGAACTCCACGGATTGCATCTACTATTTTTTGTATCAGTTGCTATCGGTTCCTCTCCTAAAAACCATTTTTATGCATCTAAATATCTGCAACGTGTGCGCACCATTGAGAGACTTCCTTAAAGGCAGGAGAAGGCATAATACTAGGGCAGATTATTCTTAGTTAGCAAACAGAAGGGGATTGGTGCTGCAAGGAGGACTCAGAGTCTGGCCCACCCGACACAGGCAATATGGCCATCCTAAGTATTACAGCGTGTAAAATAGACTGCAGACACGCTTGCTAAAGCCAAGACACCACTCAGCTTGCTTGAAGGTGACCCAGAAAAATAATTCTTTAGACACGACCAGGACTAATTAGTCAGTCAAGGTGGAACCATTTTCGCAAAATGGCATCGCCAGACGATTGATCCATTGCCTCCTTTATCATCATCCTACTTTAGCACCCAGATGCTTAAATGCTAACTGGCCTCAATGTCAGTGAGTAGAATGAAAAGTGTTCGGAAGTAGAAGGAAGGTTTGAAAAGTCCTCCGTAGTCACAATGTGGAAGAATCAATCATAAATTGGAGGCCTCAGATGTTGATCCGATGCCGAATTAGGCCACTCTAGTGTCTGCGGTGTTCCAAATATAGGCCTTACTTGTAAACTGACGGTGAAAAAAGCATTGTTTTGAGGCTGCCTTGAATTGCCTTCTATCCCTTCAACACAAATGTTCTCCACTTATTTAACAAAACGGCTTCTGAATAATGTAATGGGCAACTGTCGGTGGGATTTTACCGAATTTAAAGGGGTAACTTCAGGGTGAAATCTTATGCGGATTCCGGCGCCACCAGAATCGATATTGTGAACTCTCCCTCTTCGCTTTTTAGGGGGATTTAAATGGGTTTGCAAGCCCGTCTTTTGAGAGTGTCCTGCCCATCTGGGAATTGTTGTACCCGACTCTTTCATGCTTTTTGACGACTTCATGAGAAAAGTGAGGAGTGGGACTCTGTACAAAGTGAATTAGACGATCACAAAGAGATTGTAGACAGTGGATTTCATTTTATCACCACTTTGAAGTGTTCGGGTAAGTACGCTGTCGGCATAAAATTGTGAAATTGCCACAGCAATGCATTCGAGACGGTGGTATTATGAAGACAGGTGCATTGAACTTTACTGGCTGACAGTGAGTGATGTGTGGTCGGGTTAACCGTTATTTACGTTCCGACGACCCTCATTTTGGCTGAAAGAAGCAACAATATAGTGAATCAAACAGTTGCTATTGAATTGGATCAACTTTGAAATCTTGCTGGCTGTAAATACTGCCCTTTTGTCTAGCCTCTCGATGAAGCTAAAAGAGTCGTCTGGACTTGTTCCTCTCAGTCTTCACTTTCCCACCACCTCGGCAAAAGTGAGTCACATTGTATCAAAAGGCACGCGAAAGAAGGGATTGTGACCGATTGTGGCAGAAGATTGCTATGGTTAGTCACAGACTGGAGGGAAATTACTGGCAAATGAATTGGATGTAAGGCAAAATGACCAGTATCAGAGGAATATAACTGCACAACAAGCGGTACAATGTTTAGAGCAGTGGATGAAAATCATTTGAATTGGGCAAGAGGAGTTGGAAGAAATTGGTGGCTTGATGCATGGAAATGGAATGTTTGACTAGTTAAAGTGGAATGTTGATTGGGTGGAGGATTAAAGAAAGGGAAGGAAGGTTGACTGATGACGAAGTGAAGGCCCACTCCTTAGACACTGATTTGTTCTTTTAGGTCAGCATCAGTCACAAATGGGCTCTGGCCAACACCGCTTTAATTCGTCGTATAATTTCTCCACCACTATTTCGTACTCACTCCACCGCCCCCCAGCCTATCGCTTGCCACCCATGCGACCCCAAAGATGACCAAATGGCACGCAGCACTTAGATAAAATACATTTCACAAACCGACGACGACTCACTCGGGGGCTAAGGCATATTGGCAAGGTAAGTTAGTGACTCCGTCTCTCCCTCTCATCACTAAATTCTGGCGTTAAACAGACCACCAACGCAGTGCATACTCTCTCTTACCTTTTCTAGCAGCATCTGCAGACGCCTACTCTCCCTCCCCCACATCCTTCTACCACTACATTCGCACTAAAAGCGTCGGTTATCCCATCAGCATGGCATTATGATGATGTTCCCCTCAAGGGCGTCTTTTATGCGGGGTTCATTATCCCCACCATTGTATAGAAAGACTAACAATGTGCTCCAGTGTCTTAACTTACTTTGTTCGCATTTCATGTTGCATTTGATGGGTGGCACAAGGCCTATTCCGATCTGCTAGATTGATTCGCCTGCGATGTGGCGAACGATGACCATCATTACTATGCATTAGCCATGGAGGATACTGAAGAGGAGATAAGGTTCCACAACTAGCGGCTTTACTGCGTGTGATTGAACGAAGTGGTGTTGTGGATATTTTCTCATCTGGATTTCTTCAAACATTAATTGAGCTCTCTAATCAATGCTGCAAACTAGGCGTGGCGTTTTCTTTTATCGTTTGCCTTATTTGCTAAAATCATTACTAAATGTCTTTGGATTACTAGGGGAAATTACGGGTTTGAGAAAGGCTTTTATCAAAGCATAGCTAGCAGCAGAAGACCTTGACATAGCAGTGTGGCAAAGCTATTGATGCCAGGCGGTGGCAACTTACATCTGTGGGTCCATTTATTACACACCGTATTTATCCACCAATCCGTTTGTCACTCCCCCTCTCATCCACCTATCCCTCATCCACTCTATCACCCATTTATTAAAGACTGTTCGAGCATTGTGCTGCCAATTGCATTAGCATCTTCCGCTGGCTAAGAGTACAAACTGTAGTAGAAGAAAGCATATTAACGCAACTTACGCAAGAGATCGAAACCCGTCATGCAGTGCCTACTCGGTGACTAAAGTAGCAGACTCGGAAGACTGAAGAAAGCGACAGAAGTTAGTGGCTCTATTCAAGTTATTCATTCACAAAGCACTTTTATGGTCAAGTGATGGGACGTAAAGGGTGAAGGAATACGAGGCTAATGTGAGCATAGATGCAAAGCTTGTGGATCAAATTCAGTAATGCAGACTTCATTTCTTAACACTATGACGAAAGTTAGCCGCATTGTACTAAAGGGTACCTGGTAGAAAGAACCATGACGAATGGTAAGGGAAGATTGCTGCGGGTGGCAAAGACTAGAGGAAAACGACTGGCAAATTGATGGGATGCAGAGCTCTCATCGCGAGGTCCTCTCTCCGCCTTCGTGTTTACTGCACCAACCTCACGTTGGCTTCTCACACATTTACCTAATCATTTTTATACCTTCACAGCATTCTCCACTGCTTCGCATCTACTTAATCTTACTTTCTCATTTCTCTCCCCTTTTAACTTGGATGCAGGTGTAAATTTGACCTGAGGTCTAGCAAGCAGCGTAGCCCAAAGCTCATTCCAAATATTTTGGTAAATTTTAGGATCTAGATCAGCTTACAAATGAACAGGAGGACTAGACTAACTTCTTTGCAAAGCACCGCAGCTACCAGTACAATCCCACTGTGGGTCAAATTCATTCACCATTCCTCCGAATCTTCAGTTTGGTGCCTCCATCAATAATGTTGACAATGAATTCTGTCAAGTAAAGGCATAGAATTTGCTAGAAGATAGGGCCTCCTGTGTTATCATCAACCATGGGGTTGGTGGATGTCTTGGCATGTATACCGTGCGAGAGCCGACTGTACACACTTGTTCAAGCCCTTCACTTATCCAATGGTGGTGGTTCGAATTCACTAGGTGTGTAAACCGCCTAAAATGAGAGCACTTGGAGCGCCTGGTTGCACACTCCTTCCAGACGTGTAGCGACAGCTGAGCACAACTCCCTGGCCGAAACTGTATTCGTGAGAAAAGCGAGTCCTAACATCCGCTCTAAGGTTAGTGAACTGCGAACAAATTATTATGTCCCTACTTAGTTATTTTACTAGTTCGGTGGGTATGAAGGCCAACAATGAGGATACTCATCTCGTGCCCTCTACACTCGCATCTGTCTCATTTATGTGAGGCACGAGCCACTCAAAGTGGATTATTGCATTCCATCAATCTCATCAACTGCCTCTCTCCCCTCAAGAGTCCACGTGCCAATGCCAATGCCTGTGCGCTCAGTTAATACACCAAGACACTACATCTCAATTTTAAGGAAAAATGCCCATCAAATGCTAATGCGCTTACAATGAGGCTATTCATTATCTCACCAACAAAGATGCGTTTTCTGGCAATTCTAGAGTCCTTTTTATGCGGAAGAAAACGCATGCCGGTAACGCCATACCAAAAAAATTCTTTGGAAAGGAATTTCAAAGTTATCCTTGCAATACAACATCCCAATTTCCTTGAGCATCGCATAATCGAGGGCAACTGACATCGCTTTGAGTATCAATTCAACAATTATATTCTTGAGATGTACTTTATAGGCGAGAGGTGGGAGGGCGATTGAAAAGCTGGTCGTAAACGAACACGGTTGCTCGCCTAAGTGTGAGATATCCTCGTCTTAAGTGCTTCGGCTTCGCTACCACACATCGTCCGTGTACTTATAATAGAGACGTCAACATGCATCCAATCTTCTCATAGCAGAGGTTGTGAAAAGGAAGAGGAGAAAAAGGGAGAATTGCCTGCAAACAGATTCTAGCAAAGACTGCACACTCGCTCCCCCGCCTTACACAATGTTCCTCCCCTCTTCACTCTAGTCCCTTTGCTCCTACCTAAAGTCGAAAGTGGAAGCAATCTCACCACTCAGTCCTGTGACACAGTTGGGTAGAATGATCTACATGACTGAAAAGGAGGAAGTATTGCAAGAATGGATCCAAGAAAAAAGCCCCTGTCACCTCTGCAGTTATCGCACTTCAGCTCCGGAATAGGCCAGTGCTTTCAAATGCTGTAGGGCAATGGAGAAGTCAACGTCTTTGTCTATGTCGAATGGGCTGTTCCGGAATGGATCATGGGTAAGCTTTTGATGAAGACCACAGCAACACTTCCACTAGCGTCTCCAGAGCTCATTTCCATTTTTATTCAAATTTAAGCATTCAAGTGCAAATTTTTAAAGACGCATATGATGAAGTAAAACAACCTCTTACAACTAGTTGATGCTCCCCCCTAACCTGCCCTCTGATAAAGCAGCAGACAGCAAGTTAAAGAACCATGACGTACATAGCAGCAGAAATGCAAATATGCTCATCACATCAGCTGTGAAATTGAGTTCCCAGACATTATAGGGGTGGGTCTAACACGTTCCACAAAAAAGACTAAGCTAATTTGATTTTGCGTGATCGAGATCGAACGAAAGAACGACTTCGCAAAATGAACATGGCTTCTAATGAATACGTAAATATGTTGAATCAGGTGAAAGGCGAAGCCGAAGATGAAAGGCGCAGAATTCATCAGGACATTTTCGAAATCGCATCGATTTAGTAATAGCACCGACCGCGCTTGTTTGCCTGGGTGTGTCCAGTTTTTTACTCTCGGAATTCGCAAAATATTTTGCATCCACTTTGTTGTTTTAAATGCAAACGATCATTATGTAACAAAACGCGATTTGTTACGACTGCAGTTGTCACAGACTGGTGAGGAACAAGTTTCATATTCATGTGGATGGACAATTAAGCAGTTGTGATGGGGAGCGTGAAAATCGCTTTTTGTAGAACTGCATCACTCAGTGCGAGGGCCAAAACAATAAAATACGAAGTTACTCATCCAGGTAAATTTGTAGTCTCGTTGAGCAGCAAAACCAGCTTAAGAAGGTTGGGTCACAATGCTGAACACCATTGGTAAAGGAGACGGCTTTGGAGGGAGGTGGATAAACATCCTTCTCCCTTACCATAGGCAAGCAGCAACTTTCATCCTAATCTTCTTCATCAATGCTGCTCTCAGCACCATTGTTGCCATCATTACACTAATGCAAGCCGTACGCACTATCTTTTGTTTCCGCAGTTTCAATCATTCAATCTTCCTCTCGACCCCGCACCCTCGCCATCTCTACGTACTTGCTATCTGTTAAGAAAGCCACATAAATATGAGCCAACGATAAATTCTATTAAATGCAACTATTGCTAAATGCAGGCGGTTTCATGAGGTAGTATACGTTATCCGCCCAAAAACTCACAGCAAATTTTTCATCTTTGGAGCAAAAGCTTTTCCGCGTAATGAGGGTAGTCGCCTCTACGAATTGCCTCATCTGCAAAGCACAACTCCGAGCCTTGTCAATAACCGTCCATTTCGACAAGATAAGACTCCACAAAGGTGCTCTGCTGGATGGATAGAAGGATGAGAATTGCGAACTAATGGGAGAAAGAAAATCGCCTGACGGTATGCTTAATGGCAACCAGTAGGGGTTGGTGCTCAAAAGGAGGAGGGAGAGGAGGGGGCTATACAATACTTGTGTTCCTTGAAACGAATCTATTTGGCGAGAGGTGGGAAAATAACTTCAGCCTCGTGATATGAAAGATCGGTATTTGCGTGATTCCCTCCCACATGAGATAATAACCACAACGTATAACATAGGTTTTACTCGCGTCAGTTATAGCAGCAGAGGCGAGGAGGCAGATGGCGATGCTACGGTTTATGCGAACCTGTCTGTAAAGATGCGCTTAACATTGCACTCGATAGGAGAAAAAAATATTAGAAAGTTTAATCTAGTACTGGAGTTGACACTGCGAATCCTGCGTATTCGTCTACATTGCAGACGAGATTATAGATGGAAAGTGCGTAAAGTACAACATTATAAGTCGAATTTGTGAATTTCCTGAACAGCATTACCTATCATTCGGTGAATTTCCGGAATGAAAAGTACCTACTTCAGGCATATTATAGACAGTTTGTTAAATCATTGATTAAGATTTGGCTTTAGGAAGAAAGGTCTCGCGTAGTTATGTAGATTTAATATTGTTTTAAAAGACATTCAACTTCAAATCAATCGCTTCGCCTACAAACTATTTAAGCTGAAGCGCGAGACTGTCTGAAGGACTGAGTTGTTCTCCACATCTGAGTTTTATTAGCCGAAGAAGAGGAAGAGTAGCGTACGTTTCTCTTATTATTCTAAAATCTGGCTTAGAAATAGTCAACATAACCGAATTTTAGGATGTCCTTGTCGTTTACGTTATTCGATCATTTCTTAGGACGCAGAACAAGAGGCGATTTGCTAGGACGTGGTTAAGATCCTTGGAATACTTGTTGGGGACATTGGCATCAAACCAAAATTGCCAGTTGTTCTGGATAAACGGAAGAGGAGGCGAAGTTGCAACAAATTAGGTAAAGTGATTAGGACCTAAAATACTCTACTTGTTGAGAAATTGTTAAACCCTCTATGTCTCCTTTTAAGCCGTAAACAATAGTGTAAAGGTAAAATCGAATCCGGAATCACGGTGGAGCGGTCGCAAATTGATTCCGGAGGTAATAGAATCCAAGAGAAATTCTTCTCTCCATGAGCCGCCTATTGTGGGTGACAAGGCCGTCAATGCGCTTGCTATGGGAAGAATGTAATGCGGATTATTCTTGTTGGGGTGTCGTTTATGAACTTCCTGGAGTGGTTATGCAGCAGTTTTTGGCCTAAAACCAATTCGTTCTTTGTGTGGGATGTACGATGGAGCTTCAAATGTACTTATCCTGTTTAAATGATGGATGGGTCGAATGCTGAAAAAGAAATGCAATTTAAAATATGACGTGGGCATTATTCCAAACAACAGGTCGGTGGGAGTGAAACGGCTTGCGTATTTTGCTCTTTGCACCAGGACCCGGAATAATGTCCACGTCGTATCAAAAGTGCAGTTCCTTTTCAGCAACCGACCTTTCCATCATTTGAATAAAGAAAATACAATCAAGATTCCGTCCCACATCTCCACACGAAGAGCGCGTAGGTTTCAAGCCATGGTAGTCACTACAACCGAAGATCAGAACTGGTAGACACCTGCTTTAGGAAGCGCATTTATGGCCCTGTCACCCACAATAGACGGCAAATAAAAGGAAGGCACCCCTTACGATTTCACTAACTCAGGAGTCAGCTCGCGGTCGACCTCTTTTGACACTGAGTTTGGCTTACCAATTGGTGTGTTAAGGACTGTCAAATTTGATGGAGAGCTGGCATCCAAGGCAATCATTCGCCAGTATCATCGCTAAATACTGAGTCTCTGCAAATCTCAGGATCCGAGGTTTCATGATGAAATTAATTGTTTGGAGATGCTTCAGAGGGTGGGTGGATAAAATTGAAACACATAACTCCTACTCTCTTCTCTTGTTTAGTTTCTTCCAGTGATTGAGTGGCTGAGTGCTATTTGCCCTGATAATGTAATGATCTGCGGCCTCGCTAAAGACTAGCTAAATGAAAAGGTGAGTGGTTTGATTTTCGTAGTGCTTACCTTCCTCAATCCTAGATGCAGGTGGGATGATTATCTCTTCTGTGGTTCATGGCTACTCTGTGCTTGAATGCGAAGCAGAGGAAACAAAGTACGGTGTGAAAAGTAAAGTGAAGTGAGTCACGAGCTTGAGGGAAGTGATGGTGCTGAGGCGTTGAAGATGAGGCAAACGTGGTGGAGACTGTTCCGAACAGAGACTTTCGGTGATTAAATGTGATGTGGTCTTGCGGAGCTGCAGCTTTTGTGGGTTTGTGATTTGGGACTTAGGTTTAGCAAACTTACGCATTGTGAGTCAGATTTTTCATATATTGGCATCAAACATGAAGAAAGGCTGCATTAAAGCAATGCATGGGCTTGTATCGAATGGCCTTAACATGGCTGTTACCACAGTGTCCTCAATGGTGGGTGACATCAGCGCGCTGTTAGGATCGTCAACACATGACTTATGCATCGGAGATGGAAAAGATAACTTTGGTTATCGAGGCGTGGGGGAAAGATGGGTGATGGGGGCCAGCCAGATCTCTCGACGTTAACATTATTGCTTTGCTGCAATCCAAAATGGACGTGTCTTGACCTTGAAAGCTAGCTAAATCGATGTGCAGGGCAATACGGCAGCAAAGTTCTGCCTGCACAATTACTCATTCATATGACGCTATTTGACCTTGAAACTTGTCCTTACAATGTGTATCTTTGGTTTCACAATGCTGTTGATTGCCACGTTTTTGACCTGGATCTATTTGTAGGTCATACAGTGACGACATTTACACTTAAATATGAACTTCACTAACGACTTGAGCCCTAAAATCGGTACTGGTACTGCTGTGGGGAGGCAGATGCATCGCACTACTGGATAGAGTTGTCTAGTTGGCTAACGCATCATCCATTAACGGTGATGGATATCTACCTGCTTGGAGCCACCACCGGATTCGCGGTAGCCCTCCTAGCCTGGCGAGTTGCGTTCGGCAAACATGCTTCTCGCCACTGAACCGGCATTATGCCTCTTCGATATGAAAGTGAACTCTCTAAACAGGCATCAGTCTCATCACTGCTCACCTAGATTGATTTTTTTCTGTCAAGGAGGAGGAAAGGAGGCGAAGGAGACGAGGCCAACGCACCACGTGTTGTCAAGAGTGGTGCTGTTTCACTGCGCTTCATTGGACTCAGTTCCAGTTTCGTTAGTTGTGGTAGGACCAAAGTTGGGTGAGTGGTGTGCCACAAACGCTCATTGACACATTGAGTGGGCCGCGCTTGCTATAAGGTGTGTCAAAATGAACTTCGACTATTCTAGTAGGTGAAGTAATGACGAGTCAACAACGTAGGGCCAAGGCGCAATGAAAATAGAGGAGACACATCTGACGCTTTCAAAAAGTGTCAAAAAGGGGAAGCTTTGCCAAGAGCGCACTCCTCTCGAAGATCACTCGATTACTTTACTCAAAAGAATTTTGCGACTTCGGTGCTGGAATAAAGTTTGTCTGCGTATGAAGGAAGGGAATGATAGCGGAGTGTGAGGACCTGGGTCGGCAGTCCAACCGGACTCTTCCCGACTAACAGTCCACGTCAGCTTCATTTCCATGCACGATCTAAGCACCTGTCCGGCAGATACATTTGACTGGGCTTTTAGCATCTATCCTCTCCGTCGCACTATCTCTGTCCCATCCCACTGCTTTCCTGCATTGCATTAAAAATAATCTGCGCTAAATTGATACGTTTGCTGTTTGTTTAGTCCTCAGTCGCATCTACATTCACTTGGATGGTTATTGTACCTTCGTCGAGTGAAGTGGCCTCTAGGCCATGCTAGTAACTGAAAAGTACAGTGCAGAGTTCACTGAAATGTAGCAGGCCAAAACAGCAAGTACATTGTTTACTTTTTGGGTTAGTGATAAGGTATGATGTCTTTTAAGCGTAGAGAGTTGAAAAGTAAATGGCGGTTAAAAGCTTTACCACCACAATGCCAATTACATTACTTCCAGATGTAGCTGAGCAAATTTCTGGAGAAGAAAACTTTGCCAAAATAATATGCCTTATGCGCAATCGCGGTTCATTCATCAGATGTTGAATGGTGGATATGTAATGTTGATCGCTTGCCTTTCAGACGCCAATTATCCACAAACTTAGACCAATGCAATCCATTAATCCTCGTCGACTAGCCCGTAATGACGTAGTAGCTGTATTATTACCATAAAGTCGACAAAACACGCCCATTTTGTAAGCATAGCTACTGACTGTGTAAGTTTGAATCTCTGTAGAGATCTAACTGCAAGCGTCATTGAGCCTACAGCAGTCAAAAGGCGGATTTGATCATTTTCAGAAGATCTATAAAACGAGATTAAAGTGAGGGCACAACATACTGGTGTAGGACTTTCCTTTATTTTTAGTCTTCAGGTGAAAGGAATTTAACGGAACTCATGACCGGAGGAATGAACAGAATCCACTTCAGTAATTCTACTCTGGAATAGGTATTTTACAAATAGGTTGAGCTCAGTTATAAAAAATTTGCTATTTGTAGAACAATCGCCCCATTCATCCTCCATAGGGTGTCATTTTGCGAAATTGGAGCCTTAATGGGTTAAAATTTAAGTTGAGAATTGAGGAGGCGAAACGAAGTCGGTTATTTGCTGATGGTTCTAAATTCTTTGCGTTCAGAGACTCCGATAAAATCTTACACCTCCCTTCTACTCTATGAGCGTGCTCTCAGGTCACTTGGCACGAAGACTTGTCAAGACGGATCTGCAATGATTAGAAATATTTTTGTTGAAAGTTGGTTCATGTATTCTATGTTTTAGTCTCATGTATTTGCACTGGTAATAGAGCAAGTCCAGCACTACATTTTTAGCGGTGAACCTAGTAACAAGCTAGGAGAAAATAGAAGAACAATCTTGAACAAGCTGCAATAAGTAATGGCCTAAGTTGCGTATTTTGAATAATTTTTTAAAGCGCCGCTTCTTTAGTAGGACCAATGTGCCCCTCTCAAATTCACTTTCACCGTATTTTGCTCAAGTCGCAACTGCAAAATTCTGGTTCCGGAACAGCTTCCTCCGAATTCATCGTAAAGTGTTAAGTATAGCAGGGTGGTGAATTGCTGACGGAGAATCGAACAGCTTCAAGCACTGTGAAACTCAAAAGTCATTGACTCTTACGGTTATTACGTGTGGCAGAAAGTGATTTTCTTTAGATGACATCCACCACTAATGATAGCATGGGAAGTAGTCATTCTAGTCTCTAGTAGACCACTGCAATAACCCCTTCAATCGTATGTTTCGCTCGCTAAAATATAGGTGCCAAAGTACACCAAGCCCCCTCATATCAGGAGTAGTCACAATGACTTGTTTTATGCTTGAGATTGGTAAGCTAAACAGCGTTGCGGAATCCGCCGATGACACCACGAAAGGGAATTGCATAATGTGAGAAGATTTCACCAGGAAGTAGTGCGAGAATGTGATCGCGATGGTAAAAAGGCATCACGATGCCAGAAATTATCAATCGAGTACGAAATTATAAAAGTGCTTCATTTTGACTGAACGCAGTGGTGGAAGAATCCGCATCACCTGATCAGTTATAATGTTTTATTTCAACTGCCGGAGGCTGCAACTGTGTAAACTCAGAAACAAGAAAGCAAAAAACCGCGTGATTGCTGTGTATTTCCTTTTCGTTGGTGTCCCAAGCTACTCAGAGTGCATGAGTACCAGCTTCATTACTGTTAATGCCAGCACAGTCTCCAACGCAGCATAATTTACTTGCATTCTTACACACATCGTTGCAGTGAATTCGCCTGACCATGGCAGTGTGAATACTTGATTCGAGCCCTGTTCCCATCCACAGTCCCAATTATGGGTTTTGGAAATGGGAATTTACCTTGCAAGATGGGCAGATGCTGAGTGTGATTCATCAACTATGTTGTTGAGAGCCCTTGCGACTCAGTGGCACACTAGAATCTCTAGTTGTGGCTAACTTCTAATCCCAAACTCCACTTCTACACTCTTGTCTAAAATCAAGTGCTTCCTTTCACACCGTGACCATAATTGCGCTGCCTGCAATCTTTGAGTGTGGTTGCATAGCAAAATTGGGTGCTGTGTGCAAGGCCATGTGGCCATTCACACGCATTGGTGACGCTAAGGTCAATCATTTCCACAAGACGACAACTCACTGGCGCCCTAATTAAGCACGTGCATAGTATAGCAGAGACAATGGCGTCAGTTTGTTGCATTTCAGCTCTATGAGAGATTCTTTTGCATGCACTCTTTAAGAAAATGATAAGAAATCCTATCCTCTACTCCTCATATTCTGCTGCCAAACACTATATTTTTCTTGGAGCATGTTATTTTGCATGACCCAAGGAGGCGTGTGTGCAACAGCTTCCATCCACGCTAGATTGTGGAGCATCAGTTACTCTAGTGGAGCCTTATCATAACTGACGAAACCGTGTTTGGTGTCGGATGCGTTGCATCACAGACATTCCTGGTGTAAACCAGAACCACTCGTGGCTGTAGTGGAAGATGAATTTTTGACTACGCTTTTCGCGTTGATTTCCTCAGTGGCCAAACACCACTCACGACAACTAACAGACCCGGATGCTGATGTGGTCTATGCTAAAAGTTACTCGAAATGCTGTGCTCAGTCCCTCTAACTCTTTTCCCTTTATACTTTTCCGATTAACTTCGATCAACTCCTACAGATTTTGGGGAGTAGTCTCGCCTATTTCTTTGTCCTCTGTCACCCACACATATGCAAATGACAGAATTTCGATTACTACAACTGATGCGAAACGGTTAAAATAAAAGTGGTCCATTTTCCTTTGCAAAATGCCCTTCAGGTATCACGGATGCCAATTTCGCGGATATGGGGAAGTAAAATTATGCTTCACTGT
Source organism: Taenia hydatigena (assembly GCA_036345935.2). Taxonomy (NCBI): domain Eukaryota; kingdom Metazoa; phylum Platyhelminthes; class Cestoda; order Cyclophyllidea; family Taeniidae; genus Taenia; species Taenia hydatigena. The sequence goes on along the minus strand of JADWOT020000002.1, from coordinate 15,927,819 downwards.
AGTGAGGTGTGGTTAGCTGGTCCTCTTCACCCTCCGGTTCGAGTCAGCTTTTCAGGCTTTGGACGAAGAGACGTTAACTATATTGCAAACTTGCAGACTAGACCAGCCTGTTACCCGGACAGCACTGTTGGAATATCTGTTGAGCTTGGATCTGATCGAACAAAATTGCCAGTTCGAGACGATTCCAAATAATATTGAAATCATGCTAGCTAGTCAGAGTGCTAACCTGCCCGCTAACCATCTAGCCAACCATTCGGATAGATGATTATGATTAAACTGATGCTAATTGGCATGCAAAACGGGCAGCGTTCCCTGCCAGGAGTTAGATGTGGGCTACGTCCCTAGTAGTAGTGACAAATAGCCAACGAGTTCTGGACTTGGATACGATTTAAGTCATTTGCATAGATAAGCACAAAGTGGCAAGAATTGGCAACCCTGGCGTACAAATTTCGGGAAACATGAGTATCGACTTGGCTATTATCCTTCATTGAACTGAGGGATGATGATGAAAAGCTAATTGTTCAAAGCTCTCGTAAGCTGCTCGGGCTCAAACAATCTTTCTCCTTCCATATGATCGACGACTTATCATGACATATTCTCCTCTAACTTTGACACCACCATACCTAAAACACCTATCTTGAATTGAATGGAGCAGCAGAGGACTTCGGCAAATCTTCCGCTGTTTTTCGGGGTTGGGCTTCAGTCCACTCTGTTCCCTTGTTGTTCTTTGTTCCACACCGTCAGCATGATTGCATAATTAAAATAAAATTTTCAGTCATATACAGCCCTTCGTTACACCTTCCGTGAGGCCAGAATCAGGTAGCAGGTAATAGCACGGGCATTGTAGGCTGGAGCAAGAGCAGTGATACACTCGACCACTTCATTGCGCTAGCAGTTCCTTCATGCAAAACCACCAGTGAGTAGGAATTGACGCCAGCTAGCCAAGGTTAAATTCCTTATCACCCAAGATCGTTGAATGACTGGTCGGCCGAACAGTCCACCTGAGCAATTAACCATCCAACTGACCAGAAGCCCTAATGGTGCTTATCCCTTGTCACAGTAAGGTGCCGCCAACTATGCTGCCTCTTCTACGTTCTCTGGATCGCGTGAGCATTATTATCGAGAATCGAGAGCTCGAGACACAATTGCGAATAACCGCCCCACATTTCGAATCGGCTCATTATGTCCCTCTTACTCAGGTGCTTAAAAGCAACGTGGACAAACTGATCCCCCATTAAGGTAGTCATCAAATTTTTTAAGGTGAGCTAGACGAGGATTCCATTCACCGTCGTCTTGCTTGCCGATTTTAGCTGTGCCTTGCTCTTCAAGGATTTCCGCACGATTCTCTCGAGGCATCTAGAGAAGGAATCAGTGCAACTGCGCGTGTTTTGTCGACTACAATATTACTTAGTGAAATCGGCTTAACGGCTCTGAGTCACGATTTAATTAAAGAGGTTGCAGATTAGGCAGCTTAAGGAAGGCCTTGATGTCGGATAGCCAAAAGGTCCTTCTTATCTCCCCTTTTCGCCGCTTGGGGCCCATTTGGCCATGTCCACCCTCAGGCGCCTGAGCTGGAAAGGTCTGATTACCATGAAGCGGGATTGGGTCTGCGCTCAGTTATACTTAGGTCAACCCGACCGACTTAGGCAAAACCATCAGCTCTGCTGCCTTGTCTTTGTTCCAGTTTATTATTCTTGGTGTACAGGTTGGTGGATGAGAAGTCAGTCATTCACTCGTCTTATCAGATAAGTGCGCTTGCTAGCTGACTTAGATGGATAGGCAAGCGTGTGCTACTCACATTAAAATTCCTCGGTTCTAATTCATCGTTCAGTCTCTTACGCCAACATTTCCGTTATAACGCGCCGCGGACTCGGTTTTGTACTTTCATGCTTAGCTTGCATTTCCTTGAAACGAATGGAGTGAGAACAGGTGAAGCGTACTCGTCACTACAAATAACGTGATGAGCAAGGCAGAGCGATGAGGGTGCTGCACACAGCAAGAATTCACATCGCCGTCGAATGAACTTGACGACTATTCTGCAGCAGGAAGCGTTTTCGTCATACGCTTATCGCCTTGCACTGAGGACTACTTAGTCAAGCATATGCATTGCAAATGTGCTGACGTGACGAATTGGCTAGAGAACCGCCTCCAATGATGATGCGGTGGTTAATGTGGCCCTTCAGCTCGGTAAAGTAATGTTTGTGCCCGCGTCTCTGCCCCTTCGCAGTAGTGCCAATCACAGAGACAACAACGGTGTAGCAAGGGCACTGGTCCTTCTCCGAGTGTGCAAAACTCTCATCACCCCAACTCGTGAATCATATCGCCAACGATGGAGAATGTCAGTCGCATGCATTAAAGCTACAGATCCCTATGTAATGATGGACAGGTGGGATCGGGACATGGAGGAGAGAGTGGATTTTGTATTCCGTAGGTGGTTGAGAGGTGTAGATGGCGTGTGTACTTGAAACGAGAAGCGAGCAATTGGCCATGCGGCAAATAAATTCAGGGAGCAATTTATGGGACAGTTGGCGGCTGTGAAATTGTTAGCATTTGCTCTTCCCACTCACATGGAGCGTATTAATTCGACGAAGACAACGTCATGGTAGACCTGCCGTTCTAGCGAGGGAGGAAGCTCTCCTGTGGGCGATTCCAAGTAGATTAGGTAATGTGTAGAACATGAGCTCAGTGAGCTAATACAGGATGCAAGGGACTTCTCCCACCTATGTCTTATCTACGGCAGTTTGTGAGGGCGTTTGTCTCTCTGATGTCATCTCCTTCTCCCACGATAGCAAATTCTTAGGCAGTGGAGTGACATAATTATTCAGTGTAGGTAGAGCAAAGCTTTGGTGTTTATAATTAACATTAATACCTTGGAGTGAAGTGGGAAGTTGCGTAGACGTCCTTTGATTTGTTCTAGAGCTTGGAGAGACGAATGAAGTGGAGGCTGGGATGATAAAGGTGCTGCTGGAGAGGACAAAGATTGGAATGAGGATTCAGAAGCGATGAAAATTCGCTTTTGGCACACTATATCAAAATCGGTTGAAATCTGGAAGCCAAGACAGTCATCCGCCTTACTCCTTGCTCATTGCTAATTCTAAATGTAATGGACAATGGTGATTTCTTTTGTATACATTAGAGTTGCAGCTGTTCTCGAGATCTGAAGTTTACTAATGATCTGACTTGTTTGCCGATGCTTCAGAAGATAGGTCGATGAAATTGAAGCATAACTTCTGTTCTCTCTTGTTTAGCATCTTTCAATGGTCGAGTGGCTGATTGCTACTTTACTTAAATGAAATGAGGATCTGCGACCTGCCTGCAGGCAATGTAAATGATAAGGTGAGTGGTTTGATTCGGGATCACTTTGGTGCCGGGTCGGTTATTCCTTTTGTGGCTTATGGCTACTTTGTGCTTGGAAGTAAAGCAGTGGAAGTAAAGGAGGGTGTGAAGAGTAAAGGGACGGTTCGGAGTGGAGTGGGGGAAAAGCATGACAAAGGTGATGGTGCTGTGGAATCGAAGTTGAAGTAGACGTGGTGGAGACTGTTCTGCACACTAGCGTATGGTGATTAAATGCGATGTGCTCTTGCAGAATTGCAGTTTCGGTGGATTTGCAATATAGGAGTTAGGCTTGGTAGACTTGCACATTGTGAGTTGGATTTGCCATATTTTAACATTGAATATGAAGGAAGGCAACTTTAAAGTAGTGCACGATTGCTTAGAATAGCCTTACTTTGGTTGTTGCCGCAGTGTCTTCAATGGTAGGTAACATTAGTGGGGTTTTGGGATCGTCAGCACATGAGGTTGAGCTCATTCGAATTTGCGCATGAATTATGTACTCGCGCATACATTAACAGTCTTGTGGATGGTAAGTGGGTAGACTCCATGAACTTGTTCAAGTGTGTATGCAATGCTATTGACAAATGTGACAAGAATCGGTTTATAATTTACCATCATATTAATACATCATCTTATACTTTTGAGTATTATTCATTCATTATTGTAACTAGCGGGTCGTTTCCTCGTATTTATACACATCCACAGGTGAACTCTTAGAGCAAATGCGAGCGCATTTAAGTGTGTCCGCCTGTACCGATAATAAACGAAAATGATGCTGACAAAATAACATTGGCGTGTAAAAAAGATGAAAATTAAAACGATGCTTGAAATGATTAGGTGGATAGAGCTTATGTTTTGTCCTTGCTTCTAATTACTCGTTGCAGTCTCCGCAACTCTGGTCCATGCGAAATGAAGTGCTGGAATGATCAATGTTTGGCCCCAGTAGTAAGGGCGGAAAGGGTCACGAAAGTAGAGGCACCAAGCGCCACAAGAAGGTGCTGCAAGACAACTAACAGGGCGTCGTGAACCCTGCTATACGATATCTGGTGGCAAAAACAACATCTGTGGGCTTAATTACGGAAGATATGTGGCAATGCCGTGAGGCACTGGCTATTGGGCCACCAACACGATCTGACAGCAAAATCATTAATCGAGTGTTTGTTGCACGATAGACCCGACTAAAATCAAAGACTCAGACAATCTTTTGTCCACTATGGCTGAATACAACTAGTATATTATCCCCATCAAACATAGGCTAAACTACATTTGTGAGTGTTATAAATGATAATCTCAACGTGCATTATTACTGCGAAATCACTGCAATGAGTGCATGACATTTTTTGAAAAACTGCTACGATGGCGACGCCGAGTGTAGATAAAACAGTGCAACTTGGAAGTCATAAGGGGAGGCTTAAGCAGTTTGGAGTGGAACAGACTAATATGGCATATGCATGCTAAAGGTAAAAATGATAACTTGACGGAATTTCTCGCTTTTTGAATCCCCTGCATGTAAATTTGCTGGGTATCTTCTAATTGAGTAGAGGTAGCAGCACGTCAAGCTTCAAATTTACAATTACGCTCAATCGCAGTCGATGACTTTTCTTAGTTTCACTGCACGTTTTTTGACAGTCGCCATCTCTTTTTTCGATCTGAATTCCCTGCAATCACACACAGAGAGATAGCGATTCTACGAAGAAAGAATGGCAAATTTTACAGTCAAAATGTGTTATGCAAAATGACAAACAATGGTATAATTTAGCGTTTTGCTTATCCCCATTGGGTATTGACCAAATGATGTGTTTGTAACGCACGACAACTGCCATATTGCACGTCGCATCGAGAGCCGAATGTACACGCGCATATATATATATACATAGGTTTGAATTTTCACCTTTACAAAACCAACTGTAGCCTCATAATAGATATTGGCTTGTCAAGGGTGCTTTAAACGATGCTAAATAAAGCTGCTGGCTCGAAACTCGAATAAGAAGTTTGTGAAGGACATAAACGACATGAACGCTCTAGACTCACCACTAATGGTGCCATTTCAAAATAAGAATTCAATATGCATATCACCTGCAGAGCTGCTATTTGCTTGCATCATGCGTAGACTGTTGGCCGCACGCACATACACATGATGTCTAAATGAATGGCTACCGTTTTAACTACTTATTTACAGCGTTTGTTGTAGGCTTGATGAAAAGTGATTTGGTAGATTGCGACCTAAGCCAGTTTGAGCGAGTTTAAGCCAATAATAAACAATGCTAGGACATTTTCTTTACCTTCTCCTCCTTGAGCACCGAACAAAAAGACTCTAGGACACAAGGAATTTGACAAATCGTGAGAAAGGAGACCATGTCTTCTTATCAACTCCACTTGCCCTCAAAACACCACGAGATATGCAATTTGAAAGTTCTTTTGACACGGTCAAAAACAACATATTCATTACCCTTTTGGAGGTGGGAATTCGCGTAATGCGCGAAATTGCTGCTAAGTAGAGTCTGAAGAAGTCAAAGCACTCCAAAATATCGAGCATTCTTTGCGCAGTCAGGCCTCTCAAGGTGAAACTAACGTTTGCTAAAGTAAGAAACCGACAGTAAGGAAGAAATTATCTAATTCGTTTTGCTACCTGCAAAATTCGTCGCTTATGCGTTTGAGATGTAATCCATTCATAAAAGCACAAAAATAAGAATAATTTTTTTAAGGCACAAAAGTATAAAGGGTGCAAGGGTATGATACAAGCTGTTCACTTATTACAAGGAATCGCAAGATAAACTTCATCAGTGGTAAGGTTTCACACATTTCAATGGATATGCACATGGGAAAATGCAATATTTCACATCCACGGCATTGAAATGAGGCTTGATATGAGCTAGATGAACATGCATCAACTAAATGGGAGGACAATCATACCTGCACCAGTTAATTAGTTGTAAGCTAGAAGATTATGCACCTAAGAAGTTAAGAACGCAATGCCAATGTCTAGTAGACGGCGCGCTCATTCAAACCATGCTAACATAATAAAAAATAGAATCAATAATGCGAGAGAATAAAGTGATATGATTAAAAAGAGCTTTAGAATAACAGAAGTAGTCCTGAGATCTGGTGGAATTCAGCAGCAATGTTAACATTCTATCCCAAATAAAAAGTAAGAAAGTACACCCACCTTCTGAAATCGCCTTGAGATACCGGTCGAACATTTGTCCCGAAGAACCTTTGCTCTTACACTGCCTACACTATTTGGACCCTGATCACAGCATATTCTGACCTCAAATTAAAATCGAATGTAAAATGCAGATGAGTACAAGCTTTAAGGGGCATCGCACCTCCCATCACTTTGTCCAGGGAACACATTGTTCTAAGAGTCACTTGTTTATTATCTTTCCGTCAATCGCACCAAAATTTGGGCCCACAAGGGAACAGCAATGTGTCATTTTAAACCAATTTCGGAAGTAAAGCAAAAGTTTTTAGAACAACAAAGTACTTTGAAAGTATTCCTTAGAAATTGTGCTGCAGTGGCGAAAAGTATTTAGAAATGAAAAGGGTGGTAGTGGTCGGAATTAGTCGCCTCTGCAGAGTATAGTTAACATTCTTTGTTAAAATTTGCTGCGTCCTAAAACTTTTATCAAATTGGTAAAAATTTCTGGGGGTTTAACCAGTGCAAAGTGATGCATCAACTAAGAGATGCAATCGCACACATCCGAAGTGCCTCTCTCCTCTAACGAGCGTCGTCTCTGACGCGATCCTTGGTAGACCTTCCGCGTCAGCCATCACAATGTAATAGTGCTGCAAGAAGCACCCATAAGCCAACCATGCCAGCCGCCGACATTCGGCGCGATTGAGGCGATGCTTGACACCAACGTCAGTGATCCCTCTTGGCAGTGCATTGGACTTCGAGTTTCGTATGGCTTAGGAACAAAGTTCAGAATAAGCGGTTCTCTCGACCTTCAGTATGTTCATAGAGGGGTGTTAGCACACCGATCCCCCTAAGCAAGCATATTAAGGGTAGACTTCGGAACAAAGCTTTCCAAGTGATCCATGGCTAGTGTCGATTCGGTTGTTAATAGCTTTCTTGTAAAACACGAAGATGGGGTAGATGCCGGAGGCGGACGTCGCTCTTGGCCCATCCGTAGCACATGCACTTCCTCCACCGCTGCAATACGCCACAGAAGGTAGAGATCGGGACAGAAACCCTATCGAGTCGGGTCCGCTTTCCGCTGTCACCAATGTAGCTTCCCAAGGCTCCCTCAAAGGCAAAAAAGGCAGAATACCAGGGTAGAATACGCATATTTAACGGGCAGAGGAAAATAAGCTGCTGGTATGGCCCCTAGGCCAGCCCATGCTGCTAGGGCAATATGGCCACCTCTGGTAGTTCAAACAAACAAAGTATTACATTTGTGTAAATAAAAACGCATCTGGCAATTTCGCACAGCCCACCTCATTTGTGGTTGCTCAAACCGGCTGTTCATGTGGAAGGAAAGAAGGCATGACAAGACGTACCATCTCGTACCAGACTATTAAATGCCACACCATCATGCACATAATTCTACTCGCTTACATCTCTTATACCCACACAGCATTTCAAGTAGACACTCAGTAGTAAGGAGTGAAGGGCTTCGCTGTGTGGCTTGGATTGCATCCACACTCCGCATATCATGAATAGCACACACACACACACATACAATTTCCTCACCTGCGTATAGTGACTACAAAACCCTGTGCAATTGTTGTAATAATAATTGTATTGCTTGGCTTCTTCCTTTCAGGCGCACACGCCCTCAGTAATAGGTGGCTTTATGCCACTGATGACAATGGTATTTTGTACAATTACAAGGTACACCGACGAAGCGGGAAGTTTGAAACTGCACAACATGACCCATGAATCTGCTAGATTCTCCAATTTTTTAGAATACGTCTAAGCAAGGAACATTTACACTGAGAAATGGATTACAGTGTCAACGCATGTTTAGTTAACTAAGAAGGTGTTAAGAAGGGACTTATTATTAGTCGAATATTGCTGGCAGTAGGCTGCACTTTTCGCGAACTTTCAAATGCGCCTCAAGAAGTTGTGCCTGTTCAGTCTTCGTGGGCGGCTTACACGCCGCCATGGCGATGAAAGTGATCAGGCTGAAGACCACCTTCACAAAGAGACCTGACAACGCAAAATGTGTGCAGAGCAACAGTCGAGCATGATCATGGTGAGAAACGCCAAGTAATGAACAACTCACTATTCCACGCGCACATCATCGTGGTAAGGAGACTAGGAGGACGAGACGATCGCACGTATTTATTCGTAAAACATGGTGTGGTGTGATATGGTTGGACGTGGCGTGATGGACAGACTATGACATCACATTGGTTGAGATGATCCCGTCACGCGTGGCCCAGGTCAAGCCAACTTTGAATTGCAGATCTGCTAATTGAAGGGTCCCAAGTGTTCTGATCCTGACCATGTAATCCAAGGGCGCTGCAGCCACGTTTTGCGACTTCATCGCAGTTCTTGTTCCAGCAGACCATTTCAGTGACAGACGATCAGATTGCAGCAAAATTGAAGTTGTGCGAGCATTATTGCCCTCATACAAAGATGACAGCGACGGATGATACCCTACCTCACTCTTTCAAATTTTACATTTTGTCAATGCCTTACCCTCCGTGACTGCTCCTTACTTCACCACACCACAAAGTGCACAACGGTCTCTTCCACTCAGTCATTCAAAGGCAATACACTGACACTGGGTGCAAAAGATAGCAATTTACTTACTCCGTTGATGCCACTTAATTGGCAAACGCCTAGTTTGAATTGGGTTGTGCTTGTGCGAGTCGGACACAATCAGCCATAATTATGATTTGCGAAGAGAAAATGTACTTTATGGAAAGACTATGCTTACCAAGGTAAATGATGGTCACTCTCTGTTAACGCAAACGAAAGCAGACCAATTTTGTGTTAGATTTGGCACTGTGTAGGTGAAAATGACTTCAGCGAGGTGCTCTACATCACGAGGCTGGAGTGGGAGCTAAGGTGTGTGTGATCACATACATCACACCCAGGCTGTAGACAAGATCGGCTGTCCATAGCTCTAATAATCGGCCTATGTGGATGTCCACAAATGAAAAATGGAACGAAAGATGAACACGATCTCTAGAATGTGAGGAAAGTCAGTCACACAAATGCGGGTTTTTAACCAAATCAAAACATTTCCGTTTTTCTGAGATCGGAAAATGTCTCCAGTAAACCTTCCTCCCTCCTTACTTTGCAAATACTTCACTTCTGTCAAAGCTTTTTGGTATTATTGTCATAAAGTGTGTCATTGGCATGTGACGCCACTAAATGTACTGGCAATGCAGTCAAGGGCCTGCAAGATGAAAGGTTAGTCTTTCAGTTTCTCATTCAATTTGCCCCTTATAGATTATCCAACGCTAGCATTTATGCTGGTGCATTCGATGCCACTGCAGAGAGCTATTTCTTTAGTTCCCACTAATAAATTGGATGCCCTTATCTCCCTTAATCAGTCGACTTACAAGCAAGAAAACCACCGAATCAATTCTTTCATTTTTTATATCTTTGGCAGAGGAAGGGCCGTGAGGGCAGTGAACAATGCACACTGAACTGATTTAACTCCGAATGCGGTGAACAGTAGTTATAACCGTAGAACGCAAGTTTTTATCATCATTTACCTGATATTCTCTTGGGCTTTTAATTGCTAAATTAAAAAAGCACAAAAGTGTCACTGCGATGCGAGAATCAGTTGTGATGAGGAGGTGAGGGGACGTGCAGGTTGAGACTTCATCGGTGTAGGGATGTTGTACACAAAGCATCTTTTATTGTCTGCTCAACTGTCTCTCCATCCCATAACTCTTAAGATCGCTCAACGAGATATGGATTTACACAATGAGGTCGTGCCTTCACTCACTAGTATAATGCTAATCTTGTTGTATGTAGTTGAGCCGCTGGTGATTGGTGATGCAGAACGGTTTTAGCACAACATTGACAAGTCATATGATAGCTATCATGAAATGATGGCTTCAGCTTTGAGCATATGAACGTAGACGTTGGGGTAGAAGGGGCCGTTGAGAATAAAACTTCAAGAACCGGGACGAAGTTGCGCGATACAATACGGAGGAGACGTAAAATTTTGATAAAATGTGAACTATTGTCTTCGAACAAATGATGTCGATGATTCCAAATGAGTTGTAAACGAAGTATTGTGAAATAATTAAAAGTTATGATAAGGTTTTCATGAGAAATCACATTCCTTGGCGAACCTCATCATCGAAAAACGACGGTATTACCATAAGCAGCTAATATTAATCAATTCTGTGGTTTTTAAGGCTTTTTAAGATATTAATGGCTTGTTGATGGAAAGTGAGAGGAGTATAGGGAATGGACAAGACCAACAGAGAGCAGTGGAGCCATTGTTTTGCGGCGATGACCCCAGCTTGACAAGTCCTGTTTCACGTACATTGTCAAGGATAGCCAAGAAAATCGACATTCCTCGATTGGAATAGTTGATGCGGCGCGGTGGTATTTAACAGCATCATTTGAAGGCCAAGTTTAGCGTCGTATACCTATTAGTGATTAACGGCCTCTTCCGTATTGACATTGCTTTTGGCAAAATGCAAAAGAAGTTAATTACACTTGAATCAGTTGCACCGTTTATTTACCTACAACCATCGGAGTTGGTGAAAAGAATTTGCACCTCTCTAATTGGTGTTACTGAAGAGTCGTCTTTCAGTCACCCACGCTTGTCATCACATCATGCGCATAGAACACGCCATTTGTTTGTGGGTCAAATCAGGTGCTCATCAAATTCATCATGGCACTCGGCATGAAGCATAACATCCAGTATGAAATGCCATTTTACAAAAGACACAATTTAGAGCTGTGAAGCATTTCTCCAGCGGATAAAAACATATGCCCTTCTTTCAATTTGTTCCAAATGACATTTTACAGGTCGGCTTCCAAGAAACACTTTCTCGATGCGAGTGATATTGGATGGAAAGGCGTTTTCGTCTTATTTTGTTGGCGTGCTATGCGTGAGAATGGAGCAAATGCTTCGCAATTGGCAATGAATGAGATTTTTCGCGAGCACTTCAGACGGATACTTGTGCAACAGTGAGGAACCAGCAAATGTGCTTACAACTGCATAACCATGATGAAGGGAGCACATCATGCGCATGTCTCTTTGAAATATTCAACTCCTGGTTGTGCGGTGTCAGTGAGATAATGCAGTTCGTGTGGCGCGCTAAATCAGGGAATAAATAATGTCAGCGCTAAATGGACTAATCACGTAGTATCTCTAAAACACACCTCAAATATGTCAGCATCGAGTTGTGTAAAGATGGAGGGCGCCCAGCATTTGCTCACGAAACCTTAAATGTTCATTCGTAAATAGTTCTGCTTTACCATATCTAAACATGTTTTGATGTTCATATTTTTGTCATGGAAAGTGACTTGCATTAATTGACACCATCACGACCTTACGATGGGATTACGCGGGCCATTGGTAAACGCCGATCCACTTCACTAATGCTTGTGTGCAGAATGGTTGGCTTAGGTTCGAAGCTCTCATTTGTCAGCCTGGGATGGTTTCCATGGCATGGAGCACCAGTGGTTTGATGAAACTAGTGCTGTAATGCTTGACAGCAATGAAGTGCTAGGCACGCGCCAAAGCTGAGTATGAATGGATATTATTTCAAGTGCACAAAATGAACTGCAAGGAGACTCTAAGACAGCGCATAATCCCTTCTGCTTGACTATTGATCAAGTGTTGAACATCGCAAAGATACCGCATCACTGTCCTTCTCTGCCTTCGGGGCCAGGCTGCTAAATGTAGTAGAGTGGATACCGCGTAAGGTGTACTACGAATTGCACTAACGTATAACTACTACTAGGAATGGTTAAAGTTCTATGAGATATTAGTTGTCAATTTTCTCAATCACATCTCGGAGTCATGGACAGATGCTATTAACGAATTCGGTCGCAATCAACGCAAAGTGGACTATTGTGGTGGACAAAATTGAAAAAAATAAACCTTATGAGCACAGATACCACAATCATGCTTTGGAAATGACAATGTCAATGTTACTGTTGTTACCACACGCGCGGTGTAGACTCTTAATTTTTGGTTTGAAAATAAAAGATTATCGGCTGGTCGGAAAACCACGAATTTGCTCAAAAGAATTGACAACACGTTTACTTTCCCATGGCGCTAGAGCGTTTGATAAGTCTAGTGGTTTAACATGCAGCTTTCGCTTAAGTATTGCGATAAATTAACCCACAAGTGCAGAAGCCAAATAAAGAGGAAGTAAAGCCCTCAAAATGGATTTGACTTTCTGGGACTTAACAGCGCTTAGTGAAACATAAAACACCGAAATTTCGTTTAAATCAAAAATGATCAGTGGTTAGTTCAGTGAAATAAATTAATTAAAACAGTCATTCCTTTAAAGGCATCAGGCGGTGGAATAAACACTTGTTCAAAAGCTTTGCATCAATTACACGCTATGCTCATATTGCGCTCTACTGCATTATGCTCCAACATCATGTCAGCCCTACATTTTTGATCTCGTTTGCTCGCAAACAACTCTTATTCATTCTTATAAGCATACAGCAAGCTAGAAGGAGTTCCATGCAGGCTCCTTCTGACTTCCATGTAGCTACATTAATAGTAAACATAAATACATTTCCACACTTGATCATATGATTGAGATTGCTTCAGCGTTTCTAAGATTGCCTACAGTGGAGGAAAAAAGGATGGTAGCAGATGCGTCAGCATTGGCGCCGATATCTGCCGAGTTAAATCGGGTAACTGTCCAAAACTGGCTCAAAGGCCGTCTGTAGCACTGGTTCATGCGCAATGCAAAAGCTGTCTGTAGCTACCAGTCACAACAGTGCAAATGATGCAGCTCTTTCTCCACCGAGACACATTCATGAGGTATTTTTGCCAAGGATTTTGCTGGCACGAGAAGCTCTCTGCGTAGCTTAAAAGAAAAGCTGGCAGAATAGACTCCTAAGTAAGAGAGAGAGCATGTTAAGACGTTTAAAGCACTAAAGCAAATGAACCTCTCTGCACGAGGTAAGCATTAATCAACTTCAAATCGAGCGCTCCATGGTTTACGTTAGTTACTGACGTTAGTGAATCGGCCTTAGGAAACACGCCATTGCTTGAGCAAGAGCCACAGTCAATAAAATGCTGGTGGTTAGTTTAGCACAGCATGATTCCCTTGCTAGCCTGACATTAGTTTAAAACTTAACAAACTGCCTGATAACGAGGATGTCTGCAGTGAGGACGGGTTATTAGGCGTTGGCTAAATGGCGACTACAATGTCGGAGGTATAATAGCCGATTGTACCTCGGGTTGATGACCAGAAGCAACATAATTTCGCAGTTTTATTCAGGAAATGTAATGTAAATTATCAATGCACAGACTTTGCCTTGCAAACATTGGAGTATGACTTGTAAAGGCATAGTTGTGATACCAAAGCAAACTCTTTTAATTACTAATAATTAATAAAGGTATTAATTACGCATCAATTTGTTTTACATTGTTTTAATGCTCCAACAACTAGTGGGCCTGATGGTCAATTCTTTCGAAAATGAGTTTAGTTATTTTTTTGAGCATCGCTAATCGCTACATATAAAATAGCGGAAGTTCGGGCAAAGCATTAACGCCTGCCGCCAACAATCGTGCCCGCTTGACCTTGCTCCTAATTTCGCACGTCTCATGTTCACTGGGCGTGTTTTCGTGGGGCTGCTGGTAGCTCTTCTCCGTCCTTTGAATTTTTCCTTACAGTGGCTTCTGCTTCAATTTCGTCGGGCTTCCATTTTAGCGCACAAAATCCAGGCTGTCTAATGCTTTAGGCACAGTCTCGTCTTATCGGCAATCATTGCAGCTCGCACTTATGCAAAGGACTGCACTGTTGCAGGTGGCCAAACCAACCGAGCTGATAATTTTCAATTCAAAAGGGCTCGAAATATTGTCTACGTCCTATCAAGACAGTGAGTCAATCCGTGTGCACTTGTTAAAAACCCGTCCTGCCAGTAGCTCTTATAAAAGGCGCAGATGTGTTCCTTAGTCTCCTTTCGTCCGTCCAGCCTTCTGTGTGTTGATGAACCGGATAGTAAGGCAATGTTGATGTCAAAGGTGGCCTTACTATCCGGTTCACCAATACATGAGAAGGCTGGGCGCGCGAAAACAGACTAAGGACAACATCAACATCTTTTACAAGGGCTGCTCACGGGACGGGTTTTTGAAAGGTGAAGCCTGCTGCAAGAAATAACTGAGCCTATTTTTGAATGTATGGACCTCCGAACCCACTGGTCGTCAAAGCATTAAAACAATTCGATGCATTGAAGTTGAGGAAGGATTTGTGCCTCAAGAGCTTGTATTAGGTGAGCGCGTACTTAACGCCTTCATTAAGTGAGGTAGTTACAATATTCCGCTTTGGTATCACAACTGAGCTTTTACAAATCATACTAAGAGTTCTATGTGTTTACTTTTTCTTGTTCTTTAAACGCTCTAGACGAGCAGGCTGGATGTGAAGGGGCACCTACATTGGCAGCACCTGGAGTGTAAACAGAAGCTGGAGTTATGCGTGCCTGGAACACTGTTGCGCCTCGTACAGTCCTGATGACCCATCACGGGATTCGTGTTCACCGAACGCATCTCACACATTTAAAAGCAGTAATCAAATGGTCTCTCGACTTCTCGCGTACCGTTTCTGGTGTTGTCTTTAGCGCCAGTTCTTCTTCTTTCGTTTAGGTCCAAGGCCGTCTTCGTTGCCAATAGCAGATGTGGCTTTGTACGGACGCATCTGCTTATAGACACAGAGGTGATGAAGGCAGTTCTGTTTATGCCTGTCTCCTCTAGTTTATTTGGGCTGTTGGTCAGAGCGATTGCTCTTCTGTCTCATAAAAATCCTTTGATACAACATTTTAAGGTTATTTTTGACGGGTAGGTTATTACATGGGACCGCTAAATACCATTTCCTTATCTTAGTTTTAGACTGATTCAAGGTGCGACATATGGGAATAGGGGATTTTTAATGAGAATCGTAAAAATGCGGCAATAAGGGTTGCAGCACATGCGGCATTCCCATCCTTCTTAATTTCATTAGAGGGAAAGCATGAATTTGTACTGCCTTACCAATATGAAGGCAATAGAAGCCTCGCATGACTCTAAATTGCAGCACAAGATGATGAAATATTGAGTGGATGCAATGAAGGCATAGGCATCATGAGGCTAGAAGGACTAGTGATGGTTGAGGCGGATGTCGTTTACGTGGTTCAGTTTGTGGCATGTGTTGATACCGAGATATGATACGATAAGCCATTCCTTTTGCATCCATGACATGGGGGAGGTAGAAATAGGACGTCTACTGAACTTGACGATTACATGTGCTACGTTTCATTTGCGACTTGAGAAATCGCATTGCTTTGCATTCCATAATTGCTTGACTAATCATTTGTTTTAATATGCCTGCTTTCCTCTTTCCGAAAATGAAAGCTTCCATTCCAGTACTTGTTGAATAGCTTTGGTGATAGATTTGATTCACTCCTTTCTCATTGCTGTTTTATTCAGGCAAATGATAATTCACACTTACAAGAACAACTTTATGAAGCAGCACAACTCAAGGAATTAACACATGATTGCGTAGGAAGCGATTCTGCTTGATAGTAGAAAGGAGAGTAGCAGGAGTGGCATTAAACCATTGACGTGAACAATGACCGGAAGCCGAGGCCATTAAAACTGCTTATATGGCAGGAGAGTGTTTAAGGATTTATGCCAGTCCCATTCATGCAATCGAATGACTAGGACCGCTGCGTGTGACGAAGTTCTGCTCAAATAATGGCTAATTCTAATGGGTGGTTGGAAAGGATGAGTCCATTTGTCTCACGCGCAGTGGATTGATGCTTGTTAAGGAGTGAAGTCAAATTCAAACTCTCTTCAAAGGCCTAACATTATGAAATAAAATATATAGAAAAATTTTGCAGTTCTAGTGATATACGAATAAGGATTCGGTCTGTTCATTAGAAGCTCTTTTGATGCTACTTAACCCTCTTGCTTACCTGAGTTTGTGGCAATAGCCACACATCAACTCAATAAAGTCAATCGACAGCATTGAAAACGAGGTTTGTCTTTACTTCTAGAAGCATTATCAGATTCAGCTTTGTTCCGCATCAGCAAGCGAGCGAGCGTTGAGTCTTTAATGTGAATAGA
>JADWOT020000002.1:15879473-15907529 GCA_036345935.2 Taenia hydatigena | reverse complement strand
AAACTTCCATTTTTTAGCAATCACTGCCGTTCGTCCTTTACTTGTGGGTGTAGATGGAGTAAATGTGAATCGCAGATGTGAAGTACTCCATCGGTACAGTGACCTTCATTTTCACAACTCTTTGACCTCTTTGTATTTTTAATGGATAATGGATGTTAATCCACAAAGACCGTCAACACTTTCCGCACTATGTGCATGCAAGTTGGGCATGACTGACTGACCTAACGACCGTCAAATCCCATGACCTGTGCTGGTAGACGAGCAATAGGGCCAGCAGTCAACACAATGCATCAACCTCTGATCTGTGCAAAGATGCCGCCTCAGGCCAATTCTTGGCTGACGGATGCACCTTGGTTTACGTAAGTGATCCTCGTACAGGTGCGCTACAGATAATCTTAGGACGTAAGTAGGTTTGGATTACAAAATATAAGCAAAAACCATCTTTATGTGATATATCGCTACCAAAGGCAGGAAGTCCTCACATTCGACACGTTTCGCTTTGTGTTTATAAGCTAAGTGTGTCTAATTATTTTCCATACAATGAGCTGGGAAAGCAAACGAAATTATACTTGTGCCTTCATGCACACGCCATGCAACGGAAGCTTCATTAGCACTTCTACTAGGTTGTTAAGCTTTTAAAATAACGCTGATCCGCAGCATTGTTTGACTGACATAATTACTCTGCATGGATTGGTGTTGATTTGATCACGCAGATGCATGGAAATAGAGACGGTGCCAATGAACTTTGGCCCAGGGCGACCGTCATTCAAAGAGAGGCCTCAATTCAGCCGAGTTACGCGTTTGTTCGACATTCCGTATCCAGGTTGCATTTTCGTCATGCGATCGTCATCAGCGCGTCAGCATGATTGACTCCCTGAGCAAGCCAAAGGCCACATCAGTAAATATACGCGGCCACATGGAGCTTATACACGCCAAATACAACACCACATCTTAATTTTTATTTGAATTCGTGCTTTTAATTGTGTACAAGCTTTATAATCCTAAGAACCACTAAGCATACTGATATTGTCCTTGTGGTAGTGATTGATTACAGTGTCCAAGTCATTCGATGCAAAGCAAAAGTCGCTGCAAATGATGTGGTTCATTGATGGTGATAGCATTGCCATTACCAAACAAAGAGTAGGATCGTGAACATTGTGTCACCTGCTCGATGTTTTATGCGCTTGATGATGTGTAGCATAAATCTCTTCCAACATCTGCAAAAAATGCCTCTACACATATGTAAATTTGCCCAATGTCGATTTCCTCGTCGAGGTTTAGCATTAAATAACAGGCAAACATGTTTTGCACGAGGAGGAGTGGGTTCACAGGCACACTTAGGTGCTTAAACATACAATATTGAAAAACAGTTTTGCCAATGGCAACTATGGCTCTATTTGGACAGTAGATCTTAACGTTATAAACAGATTCCATGAGACATAAGCAAGTGCTAGATCCACGTTCTGTGATTTAGACCACTATCGTCATACGATCGCCTTCGACACCCTTGCGCTAGAGATCACATAAGCATCCAAATCAATTGTTATCGTGAGCACACGGAAATAGTAGCTTGACAGCTGTACAGGCACATCTTCACAGCCGCACAAGGCTGCAACACATGGAGTATAAAAGGCACTCACAGCCCACACCCAGCCAATTTGCGTTTTTGCGTCATGGATAAGGGTTCTGGAAATCACGTCTCCTCTCTGAGTATTGTGGCAGCAGCTATCGACAAGGGTCAACCAAAGGATGGAGTTCAGAATGGACCTAGGGACATCCTGAACTGTGGTCTCAAAGAGGTTCTGAGGAAATTGGGTAAATTATCTGTTGGCTTGACTTTACATCATCCTCACTTTTCTAGCTCACCCTTGCAGAACCACCTACGCTCTACCTCATTGATATGACTGGTCTAAATTCTCACTGCTTATGTGTCGCTGCTGTTTTGTTGCCCAATGCTAGATGCCAAAGTAAATGACTGTGGAAAAGTCACGCAGCCGAAAGAACGTGAAGCGGATGTTATTTTGAATTGCGAGAACCAGTGAGCACTGGTGAAAACCACTTTAGAGCTGACAGAGTGCGTCGCCAAAAGTGTGGAGAAGAACGACATAACACTCATATTAGGCGGCGGCCACAGCATCGGAATCGGGTCAACTGCGGGACACTTGAAGATCTTCCCCAACTCTTTTGTTGTCTGGGTTGACGCAAACGCTGACATTAATACTCCCAGCAGCTCTACTTCTCGTCACACTCACGGCATGCCCCTCTCCTTCCTTCTCAACGAAACCAGCACACTCATTCCGCAAACTCAAGGCTTTGAAACCATCAAACCAATGTAGGTCTGATCTCCTTGCATTACTTACAATTACTTACCTGACCGACGCTCACTCACCCTATGCATGATGCAGTCTTGAAGCCAATCAGCTCCTCTACATCGGACTTCGGGATGTCGATACACCATAGCTGTAAGTTTGGCCTTTAAGTTGATCGAATAGAGAAAGGGCAAGCTCACAATTTACTTCTTGCTTTAGGAAGTTCATAATGGATCTCAATATTCCGTATTTTAATATGGACGATGTGCGAATCATTGGCATTGAGTGTCATGGCGATAACTCTCAAGACCATAATGAGATTTTGGTGAGTGATTGCTGAAAGACATGCATTTTAAAGAGGATAAATAACTAGAATATCAATTTGGAAAACATGTTTGTTTGGCAGTCCTAATTGTCAAATCCACCTGAGCTTCGACATTGACGGGTTGGATCCGAAGTACGCTGCCAGCACAGGAACCCCCGTTGCAGGTGGTCTCTCGTTGGACGAGGGCAAGTACATTTGCAAGACTCTTGGTCAGACAGGTGGGCTAGCAGTTTCGACTTTCATGGTTATGCCTTAATTGCATTGACAGCAGCAACCTTTCCTCGACTAAGAACAAACATATCAGAGCAGCTGCTTATGATACTACTGCAAGAGAAACACCTACATGCTGGAACGGAAGCACATATTTGCAGAATTCTGTTGGTTTTTCCCTGAGAAACAGCGGGCCAACATTATTAACTTATTATTCCGAAGGTTGCATTGGGCTGTGGATTTCATCTAGTGGCGCGAGCAAGTAGCATAAGTAATTCTAGACAGTGTAGCGATGGGCTAAACCTGTAGCGTCACCGGAGTGCTTTGTGACACATTCACTGCAGCACACGTAAAGAACGACGCTGCAAAGATTCTCACTGGGTCTTTATACATTTTCTTTACATCAAAGTGAGGATGAAACAACTTTACTTTGCTGTCTAGGTCTGCTGAAATCGATGGTGGTGGCAGAGGTCAACACGTCGCTTGGCTCAGCTGAAGATGCAAAGACTACTTTGAATTCTGCTCTTGAGATAATCAAAAGCGCTCTGCTTTTAGACTAGAGACACATCCAATATTAGCTGATTCGTCCAAAACAACTTCCAATATTTGCATTTGAGTACGATTCCTCCCTTGCTGTAATAAATGCCTATATTTGGTGTTTGCTGTTCTCGAAAATGTGCGTACCATATGTGGTGCTAATCACATGCGCACGTAGGCGAGAAAAAAATTATAATTAGAAGTTGTACTATTAATTATAGGGTAAGCTAAACTTAAGGATCTACAGTTTGCAGGAATACCTATAGGCGACCGACTTGATTTGAGCCTATCTGTCGGTACTGGGACAAAAATCAAATGGCTCGTCAGTAACGTGGTGTTCGATATGGCAGGCTCCACGGGGTAACTCAGATAGGACTGCATAATTTTCATCTCCAATTGAATACGCAGAGAATTTTCTTTAATGTTGTAGCATAAAGGAATCGGGACTGAAGGACTCTGGCTCCTTTGTTGCAAGTAATCGCGTTAACTGGTAAACGCTGCTAATTGTTTGAGTGCAGCTGGCACATTTGAAGCAGCATCATACACTCCAGTGCACTTTTATGCAAATTATTAAGGATCGCCGATACTTTTGCTGTTCAGAACGCATTCAGCAAAGGTTTGTATTGTTGCTTGAGGGCGCATTTATCACGATAGTGGCTTCTCGAGGCTGCTGATGAGGCAGCAAAACAACGTTGCTAACAATTCATAAGTGGGCATGAATTCTTAGGCAGCAGCAAAACTTCCAAGACGTCGTGTCAATGCTTCGACTCACATGTTCGACTAAATTATGTCTCAGCGCATGTGAATTTGTTCTATACTATGGTCCTGAGAAAATCTACATGTGCTACAAGAAATAGTAGACATAGGCATTCGACATTCAATAGCAGTAAACTCTTGGTGCTATTGTCACTCAACGCTCATTTCTACTTACAAGTCACTAATTGGAGTAACCCGTTTGTTATTCATTACAATTGAATACTTCTACTACAGTTATGGGTGGTCCGCAAAGAAGGCGTTCGCTTGTATAATAAGTATGCCTATTGATTAGCATTACATTAAATTGCACAGGAAAGAAGGAAGGTAAACGCATGTGGCTTATGCATTTTAGCACCGCGCTGACGCATCAGGCAGACTGCTATTTGTAAGTGTGTTCATTGAGGAAGATTTTGTTAAGCGTAACTCATCTCTCTTGCAGGCGCGTGAGTGCCGATGGTATGACGAAATTGTGTCACCACGCAATGTAAACTAAATGCCAGTTTTGGTGATGGAATGCCACGAAAGCGGGCAGCTTCCAAGCCTGACAAATGTGACTACTTATTTTGTGCAGGCAAAGTGCAACAAACTCAAACATTACGCTCACACGAACAAACAAAATTAATAATGGTAGTCGTACACGTGCGTTTTGCGGCTAAATATTTAATTTTAATATCCACTAGCTTCATAAGCTTCTAAAATGTCGTTGATATTGGATACTATTCCGCAGATAAATAGGCGAATACAACAATGCAGTTTAGTGATAAATTATGCAGTGGCTATTATTTATGCTGAAATTATAGGCTGTTGTAATGCCTCAAAATCAGTGGCTCCCCTTCAAGCGTTAAGTAACGTTAAAACTCATGTGAGGCGGTACCACGATCGCTTGGCTCTTATGTCCAGTTAAATCTGTTCAAATGTTAGCTGCATTCCATCTAACAGTCTCTAATGCTGAATAGGATAGAAATAGCACGTCAAGTCTCACGCAATTTGATTGCTCTGTTGCTGCTGCTGTCGCTGACATCGACTTTTGTACGCTACCAATTGTTTGAAAATATTAAAAGGCACCTCTTATACAAACCCATATAATTCTGAAAAAGTTCTACTTTTTGCAGTAGGGTCAAGAGTATTAGCGTAATTAGGTACCTTGAGCCAGTGAGCTGCGATTGTTTGTTAAAAGCTTGTCAGCGCTTTTATTCCGGCTGATGTCAGCAGAGCACCAAAATGTGGTCATGACACATCACTGCTATGAGCTATAAGTAGATTCACAATTTTTAACAACATGTAGACTTCCATTGAGTTCACTTATTCGCCGATGTCACAAGCAGTTATTTAAACGCCTTCTTGTGTCTTGCTTTCCCAGTTAACCTTCCCATCGAAATTGCACCGTAGGCAAATTGCAAACAAGAATGTGCAGTGGGTTTGCTTGTTCTCAGACAAAAATTTCAATGTTAATATAGCGAGTGCTGGTGAGAAATTCTTTTGTACTATTACTTAATCAGGTGATTACAAACGTGTAGACATTATCTGTCTTGATAGTTATGGGAAAAGAAGTTTTGCTTAGGTGCTATGGGGCGTCTGGTGAGCACTTGCTTTGACCTGCAAACAAATGGTGCGTTCCACACGCACCATGTGATAGCAAGCGTGGGTGACTGAGAGCCGACTCTTCAGCAACATCAATGGGAGAGGTGAGAAATCTTTTGAGCACCTCCGTCGGTTGTATGTGAACAAACGGCGCCACTGCTTCCAGTGTAATTAACTTATTTTCCATTTTGACAAAAGCGATGAATAATTAAAGGAGTTGTTGATTATCAGTAGATACATGATGGCAGACTTGGCTTTCAATAGCCACTGTTAAATACTGTCATGCTGGATTAACTATGCAAGCGTAGAAAAGTCCATTTTTGTGGCTATTATTGACAAAATTCTCACTCTGACTTGATGTACACCCTAAAGGGCTGCGTGACACATGAATGCCGCTGTAAAATCATCGCAGTGATTTCTCTTTGCTGGACTGAGGTCATCCCCGCTAAACAATGGTTCCGTTACTCTCTGCTGGTCTTGTGGATCCCCTATACTCCTCTCACATTTCCATTAACAAGATATTAATGGGTTGCAAAGTTCTGGAGCCACAAAATTGTTGAGTTGTAGCTGCTG
Organism: Taenia hydatigena; assembly: GCA_036345935.2. NCBI lineage: Eukaryota > Metazoa > Platyhelminthes > Cestoda > Cyclophyllidea > Taeniidae > Taenia > Taenia hydatigena. The sequence goes on along the minus strand of JADWOT020000002.1, from coordinate 15,901,238 downwards.
ACGTCATTGCTTTTGTTTCATGTTGATGACGTCCATCGAACAACGTGCTTTTCCATGAAAGCCTTGTCGCTAATTCCACAATTTTATGCAACATCAAAATTTACACATTTGTAGAGGTCACAAAATCATGGATGCTATTCTTTAATATAATTCATGCAAGGTCACGTGAACTAATGAATATCATTTGTTAGAAGAGACGAAGCTCAAAATTAACGTTTTCATACAATCTACAGAGTAATATGATTTTATGCCTGCTTCACATATTGCATGGCACAGCTCCACGTTGGTTATTGAAGTATACCGCTCAACTGCCCTTTCCACCTGCATCGCCTACGTTCGTATGCTCAAAGCTGAAGCCGACGTTTTACAAAGGCTATCGTAGACTTGTGACCGTTGTGCTAAAACCGTTCCGCATCACCAATCACCAAGCGACTCTACTTCATACTACAAAGGCAACATCTCATCTCGTAAATCCACTTCTCGTTGTGCGATCTCAAAATCTACGCAGCAGAAAGGGACGGTTGAGAAGACAATAAAAGGTGCCTTGTGTACAACATTCACACGCTGATGACGTCCCTAATTTCATGTCCCCTCATCTCCTCAACAGAACTGCTTCTCGCATCATAATGACACATTCATGCCATATTTTTATTTTAGCAATTTAAAGCCCAAAATATCAAGCAAATGACGACAAAACCTTACATTCTATGATTATCACTACTGGTCACCGTATTCGAAGTTAAATCAGTTCAGTGTGTTTTAGTCAACAGCTCTCCCAGCCCCTCCTCTGCTAGAGATATAAAAAATAAAAGAAGTGACCAGATGGTTTTCGTGCTTGTAAGTTGACTGACTAACAGGGATAAGGGCACTTAAGTTGTCAGTTGGAACTGAAGAAATAGCCCTTTGCAAGTAGCATCAACCAAATCAGCGCAAATGATATCGTTGGGTAGTCTCCAACAAGCAAGTTGAATAAGAAACTGAAAGACTAAAGGTAGAGGTCGTCAAATTCGATGGTATTAAGGCAAATGAGAGACGGTAACTGTCATCAGTGCCGTGAGCAAATTAAAATCTCTCCTCTCCAATATCAGGGTGTTGCATATGGAAGGCTGAGTGGAAGAGAATAATGTACATTTTGTGGCATGGAACAGTGCAATAGTGATCATGGGGGGTGAGGCGTTGACAAATTGTAAAATGTGAAAGGGTGAGGTAGGATATCATCCGTCGCCATCATCTTTGAGTGAAGGTGGTAATGTTCGCAAACCTCAATTTTACTGCAATCTGATCGTCTGTCACTGATTTGGTCTGCTGGAACAAGAACTGCGAGAAAGTCGCAAAACGTGACTGCAATGTCCACGGATTATATGGTCAGGATCAGAGTACTTGAGTTCTTTCAAATCTGCCTACTCTGCGCACTGTGATGACACGAAGTCTGCTATTGCATTCAAAATGTGAAATGAAGGTAATTCTAGTCGGCAGATCTGCAATCCAAGGTCGGCTTGACCTGAACCATGAGTGGCGGGATTATCTCAATCAATGTGATATCAAAGTCCGTTTTATCACGCCACATCCAACCATATCACTCCATGCCTTATTTCACGTATAAACAGGCGGAATTGTCTAGCTCTCTTAGTCCCTTTGCCACGGTGATATGCGCACGGAATGGTGAGTTGTTATTTGCTTAGCATCGCTCACATTCATCATTCTCAACTGTTGCTCTGCACACATTTTGCAATGTCAGGTCCCTTTGTGAAGATGGTCTTCAGACTCATCGCTGTCATCGCCATGGTGGCATGTGATTCACCCACACCGGTTGAACAGTAAAGCTTCTTGAGGTTCATAGAAGGGTTCGAGAAAATGCTCAACATCCTGCCACCAAAATGCAACTAATCGTACGTTCGCTCTTAACACCTGCGTGGTTGACTAGGCATGTGCTGACACAATAACCTTTTTGCGTGTAAATGTTCTTTGTCTAGAGGTATTCTGAAAAATTGGAGGGCCTGGCTAGAAGTACTCTACAAATTTGAATAATCTGGCAAATTTTGGGGCCGAGATGTGCACGTCTAAACCTCCCTTTCTATGGCCCTATCATAGAGCTGTACGAAATACCGTCGTTATCAGTGGTCAAAAGCCATCCATTACTGAAGGCGTATGTGTCTGGAAGATCGAAGCCAAAAATACGCTTATTATGACAACAATTGCACAGGTCCCTGTAGCCACTATACACACGTGAGAAAATTTTGTGTGTGTGTGATATTGAATGGTTTAGTACGAGATGGTGCGTCTTGTCATGCCTTACCTTCCACATGAGAAGATGGTTCAGGCAATCATAAATGAGGTTGGCTGTGTAATGCAGCAGTGTGAGGGCATTATGCCTAATTTACAGAACCTGTCGAGTAGAATAATTCTAGGCAAATGGAACCAGGCACCGTGGGTCAATACAAAGAACATTTACACGTGAAAAAGATTATATTGTCAACACAAGTCCAGTCGACCACGAATGTGTTGGCAACGAACATATGATTAGTTGCTTATTGGTGGCAAGAGGTTGTGCATTTTCACGAACTTCCCTATGAACCTCAAAAAGTTTTTTCTTTTCAACCGGTGTGGGTCGATCACACACCACCACGGCGATGACAGTGGTGAGTCTAAAGACTACCTCCACAGAAGATGATGAATGTGAGCGATGCTAAGCAAATAACAACTCACCATTCCGTGCGCATATCACCGTGGCAAAGGGACTAAGAGAGCTAGACAATTCCGCCTGTTTATACGTGAAATAAGGCATGGAGTGATATGGTTGGATGTGGCGTGATAAAACGGACTTTGATATCACATTGATTGAGATAATCCCGCCACTCATGGTTCAGGTCAAGCCGACCTTGGATTGCAGATCTGCCGACTAGAATTACCTTCATTTCACATTTTGAATGCAATAGCAGACTTCGTGTCATCACAGTGCGCAGAGTAGGCAGATTTGAAAGAACTCAAGTACTCTGATCCTGACCATATAATCCGTGGACATTGCAGTCACGTTTTGCGACTTTCTCGCAGTTCTTGTTCCAGCAGACCAAATCAGTGACAGACGATCAGATTGCAGTAAAATTGAGGTTTGCGAACATTACCACCTTCACTCAAAGATGATGGCGACGGATGATATCCTACCTCACCCTTTCACATTTTACAATTTGTCAACGCCTCACCCCCCATGATCACTATTGCACTGTTCCATGCCACAAAATGTACATTATTCTCTTCCACTCAGCCTTCCATATGCAACACCCTGATATTGGAGAGGAGAGATTTTAATTTGCTCACGGCACTGATGACAGTTACCGTCTCTCATTTGCCTTAATACCATCGAATTTGACGACCTCTACCTTTAGTCTTTCAGTTTCTTATTCAACTTGCTTGTTGGAGACTACCCAACGATATCATTTGCGCTGATTTGGTTGATGCTACTTGCAAAGGGCTATTTCTTCAGTTCCAACTGACAACTTAAGTGCCCTTATCCCTGTTAGTCAGTCAACTTACAAGCACGAAAACCATCTGGTCACTTCTTTTATTTTTTATATCTCTAGCAGAGGAGGGGCTGGGAGAGCTGTTGACTAAAACACACTGAACTGATTTAACTTCGAATACGGTGACCAGTAGTGATAATCATAGAATGTAAGGTTTTGTCGTCATTTGCTTGATATTTTGGGCTTTAAATTGCTAAAATAAAAATATGGCATGAATGTGTCATTATGATGCGAGAAGCAGTTCTGTTGAGGAGATGAGGGGACATGAAATTAGGGACGTCATCAGCGTGTGAATGTTGTACACAAGGCACCTTTTATTGTCTTCTCAACCGTCCCTTTCTGCTGCGTAGATTTTGAGATCGCACAACGAGAAGTGGATTTACGAGATGAGATGTTGCCTTTGTAGTATGAAGTAGAGTCGCTTGGTGATTGGTGATGCGGAACGGTTTTAGCACAACGGTCACAAGTCTACGATAGCCTTTGTAAAACGTCGGCTTCAGCTTTGAGCATACGAACGTAGGCGATGCAGGTGGAAAGGGCAGTTGAGCGGTATACTTCAATAACCAACGTGGAGCTGTGCCATGCAATATGTGAAGCAGGCATAAAATCATATTACTCTGTAGATTGTATGAAAACGTTAATTTTGAGCTTCGTCTCTTCTAACAAATGATATTCATTAGTTCACGTGACCTTGCATGAATTATATTAAAGAATAGCATCCATGATTTTGTGACTTCTACAAATGTGTAAATTTTGATGTTGCATAAAATTGTGGAATTAGCGACAAGGCTTTCATGGAAAAGCACGTTGTTCGATGGACGTCATCAACATGAAACAAAAGCAATGACGTCAGCAGCTACAACTCAACAATTTTGTGGCTCCAGAACTTTGCAACCCATTAATATCTTGTTAATGGAAATGTGAGAGGAGTATAGGGGATCCACAAGACCAGCAGAGAGTAACGGAACCATTGTTTAGCGGGGATGACCTCAGTCCAGCAAAGAGAAATCACTGCGATGATTTTACAGCGGCATTCATGTGTCACGCAGCCCTTTAGGGTGTACATCAAGTCAGAGTGAGAATTTTGTCAATAATAGCCACAAAAATGGACTTTTCTACGCTTGCATAGTTAATCCAGCATGACAGTATTTAACAGTGGCTATTGAAAGCCAAGTCTGCCATCATGTATCTACTGATAATCAACAACTCCTTTAATTATTCATCGCTTTTGTCAAAATGGAAAATAAGTTAATTACACTGGAAGCAGTGGCGCCGTTTGTTCACATACAACCGACGGAGGTGCTCAAAAGATTTCTCACCTCTCCCATTGATGTTGCTGAAGAGTCGGCTCTCAGTCACCCACGCTTGCTATCACATGGTGCGTGTGGAACGCACCATTTGTTTGCAGGTCAAAGCAAGTGCTCACCAGACGCCCCATAGCACCTAAGCAAAACTTCTTTTCCCATAACTATCAAGACAGATAATGTCTACACGTTTGTAATCACCTGATTAAGTAATAGTACAAAAGAATTTCTCACCAGCACTCGCTATATTAACATTGAAATTTTTGTCTGAGAACAAGCAAACCCACTGCACATTCTTGTTTGCAATTTGCCTACGGTGCAATTTCGATGGGAAGGTTAACTGGGAAAGCAAGACACAAGAAGGCGTTTAAATAACTGCTTGTGACATCGGCGAATAAGTGAACTCAATGGAAGTCTACATGTTGTTAAAAATTGTGAATCTACTTATAGCTCATAGCAGTGATGTGTCATGACCACATTTTGGTGCTCTGCTGACATCAGCCGGAATAAAAGCGCTGACAAGCTTTTAACAAACAATCGCAGCTCACTGGCTCAAGGTACCTAATTACGCTAATACTCTTGACCCTACTGCAAAAAGTAGAACTTTTTCAGAATTATATGGGTTTGTATAAGAGGTGCCTTTTAATATTTTCAAACAATTGGTAGCGTACAAAAGTCGATGTCAGCGACAGCAGCAGCAACAGAGCAATCAAATTGCGTGAGACTTGACGTGCTATTTCTATCCTATTCAGCATTAGAGACTGTTAGATGGAATGCAGCTAACATTTGAACAGATTTAACTGGACATAAGAGCCAAGCGATCGTGGTACCGCCTCACATGAGTTTTAACGTTACTTAACGCTTGAAGGGGAGCCACTGATTTTGAGGCATTACAACAGCCTATAATTTCAGCATAAATAATAGCCACTGCATAATTTATCACTAAACTGCATTGTTGTATTCGCCTATTTATCTGTGGAATAGTATCCAATATCAACGACATTTTAGAAGCTTATGAAGCTAGTGGATATTAAAATTAAATATTTAGCCGCAAAACGCACGTGTACGACTACCATTATTAATTTTGTTTGTTCGTGTGAGCGTAATGTTTGAGTTTGTTGCACTTTGCCTGCACAAAATAAGTAGTCACATTTGTCAGGCTTGGAAGCTGCCCGCTTTCGTGGCATTCCATCACCAAAACTGGCATTTAGTTTACATTGCGTGGTGACACAATTTCGTCATACCATCGGCACTCACGCGCCTGCACTAGAGATGAGTTACGTTTACCAGAATCTTTCTCATTGAACACACTTACAAATATTAGTCTGCCTGATGCGTCAGTACAGTGCTAAAATGCATAAGCCACATGCGTTTACCTTCCTTCTTTCCTGTGCAATTTAATGTAATGCTAATCAATAGGCATACTTATTATACAAGCGAACGCCTTCTTTGCGGACCACCCATAACTGTAGTAGAAGTATTCAATTGTAATGAATAACAAACGGGTTACTCCAATTAGTGACTTGTAAGTAGAAATGAGCGTTGAGTGACAATAGCACCAAGAGTTTACTGCTATTGAATGTCGAATGCCTATGTCTACTATTTCTTGTAGCACATGTAGATTTTCTCAGGACCATAGTATAGAACAAATTCACATGCGCTGAGACATAATTTAGTCGAACATGTGAGTCGAAGCATTGACACGACGTCTTGGAAGTTTTGCTGCTGCCTAAGAATTCATGCCCACTTATGAATTGTTAGCAACGTTGTTTTGCTGCCTCATCAGCAGCCTCGAGAAGCCACTATCGTGATAAATGCGCCCTCAAGCAACAATACAAACCTTTGCTGAATGCGTTCTGAACAGCAAAAGTATCGGCGATCCTTAATAATTTGCATAAAAGTGCACTGGAGTGTATGATGTTGCTTCAAATGTGCCAGCTGCACTCAAACAATTAGCAGCGTTTACCAGTTAACGCGATTACTTGCAACAAAGGAGCCAGAGTCCTTCAGTCCCGATTCCTTTATGCTACAACATTAAAGAAAATTCTCTGCGTATTCAATTGGAGATGAAAATTATGCAGTCCTATCTGAGTTACCCCGTGGAGCCTGCCATATCGAACACCACGTTACTGACGAGCCATTTGATTTTTGTCCCAGTACCGACAGATAGGCTCAAATCAAGTCGGTCGCCTATAGGTATTCCTGCAAACTGTAGATCCTTAAGTTTAGCTTACCCTATAATTAATAGTACAACTTCTAATTATAATTTTTTTCTCGCCTACGTGCGCATGTGATTAGCACCACATATGGTACGCACATTTTCGAGAACAGCAAACACCAAATATAGGCATTTATTACAGCAAGGGAGGAATCGTACTCAAATGCAAATATTGGAAGTTGTTTTGGACGAATCAGCTAATATTGGATGTGTCTCTAGTCTAAAAGCAGAGCGCTTTTGATTATCTCAAGAGCAGAATTCAAAGTAGTCTTTGCATCTTCAGCTGAGCCAAGCGACGTGTTGACCTCTGCCACCACCATCGATTTCAGCAGACCTAGACAGCAAAGTAAAGTTGTTTCATCCTCACTTTGATGTAAAGAAAATGTATAAAGACCCAGTGAGAATCTTTGCAGCGTCGTTCTTTACGTGTGCTGCAGTGAATGTGTCACAAAGCACTCCGGTGACGCTACAGGTTTAGCCCATCGCTACACTGTCTAGAATTACTTATGCTACTTGCTCGCGCCACTAGATGAAATCCACAGCCCAATGCAACCTTCGGAATAATAAGTTAATAATGTTGGCCCGCTGTTTCTCAGGGAAAAACCAACAGAATTCTGCAAATATGTGCTTCCGTTCCAGCATGTAGGTGTTTCTCTTGCAGTAGTATCATAAGCAGCTGCTCTGATATGTTTGTTCTTAGTCGAGGAAAGGTTGCTGCTGTCAATGCAATTAAGGCATAACCATGAAAGTCGAAACTGCTAGCCCACCTGTCTGACCAAGAGTCTTGCAAATGTACTTGCCCTCGTCCAACGAGAGACCACCTGCAACGGGGGTTCCTGTGCTGGCAGCGTACTTCGGATCCAACCCGTCAATGTCGAAGCTCAGGTGGATTTGACAATTAGGACTGCCAAACAAACATGTTTTCCAAATTGATATTCTAGTTATTTATCCTCTTTAAAATGCATGTCTTTCAGCAATCACTCACCAAAATCTCATTATGGTCTTGAGAGTTATCGCCATGACACTCAATGCCAATGATTCGCACATCGTCCATATTAAAATACGGAATATTGAGATCCATTATGAACTTCCTAAAGCAAGAAGTAAATTGTGAGCTTGCCCTTTCTCTATTCGATCAACTTAAAGGCCAAACTTACAGCTATGGTGTATCGACATCCCGAAGTCCGATGTAGAGGAGCTGATTGGCTTCAAGACTGCATCATGCATAGGGTGAGTGAGCGTCGGTCAGGTAAGTAATTGTAAGTAATGCAAGGAGATCAGACCTACATTGGTTTGATGGTTTCAAAGCCTTGAGTTTGCGGAATGAGTGTGCTGGTTTCGTTGAGAAGGAAGGAGAGGGGCATGCCGTGAGTGTGACGAGAAGTAGAGCTGCTGGGAGTATTAATGTCAGCGTTTGCGTCAACCCAGACAACAAAAGAGTTGGGGAAGATCTTCAAGTGTCCCGCAGTTGACCCGATTCCGATGCTGTGGCCGCCGCCTAATATGAGTGTTATGTCGTTCTTCTCCACACTTTTGGCGACGCACTCTGTCAGCTCTAAAGTGGTTTTCACCAGTGCTCACTGGTTCTCGCAATTCAAAATAACATCCGCTTCACGTTCTTTCGGCTGCGTGACTTTTCCACAGTCATTTACTTTGGCATCTAGCATTGGGCAACAAAACAGCAGCGACACATAAGCAGTGAGAATTTAGACCAGTCATATCAATGAGGTAGAGCGTAGGTGGTTCTGCAAGGGTGAGCTAGAAAAGTGAGGATGATGTAAAGTCAAGCCAACAGATAATTTACCCAATTTCCTCAGAACCTCTTTGAGACCACAGTTCAGGATGTCCCTAGGTCCATTCTGAACTCCATCCTTTGGTTGACCCTTGTCGATAGCTGCTGCCACAATACTCAGAGAGGAGACGTGATTTCCAGAACCCTTATCCATGACGCAAAAACGCAAATTGGCTGGGTGTGGGCTGTGAGTGCCTTTTATACTCCATGTGTTGCAGCCTTGTGCGGCTGTGAAGATGTGCCTGTACAGCTGTCAAGCTACTATTTCCGTGTGCTCACGATAACAATTGATTTGGATGCTTATGTGATCTCTAGCGCAAGGGTGTCGAAGGCGATCGTATGACGATAGTGGTCTAAATCACAGAACGTGGATCTAGCACTTGCTTATGTCTCATGGAATCTGTTTATAACGTTAAGATCTACTGTCCAAATAGAGCCATAGTTGCCATTGGCAAAACTGTTTTTCAATATTGTATGTTTAAGCACCTAAGTGTGCCTGTGAACCCACTCCTCCTCGTGCAAAACATGTTTGCCTGTTATTTAATGCTAAACCTCGACGAGGAAATCGACATTGGGCAAATTTACATATGTGTAGAGGCATTTTTTGCAGATGTTGGAAGAGATTTATGCTACACATCATCAAGCGCATAAAACATCGAGCAGGTGACACAATGTTCACGATCCTACTCTTTGTTTGGTAATGGCAATGCTATCACCATCAATGAACCACATCATTTGCAGCGACTTTTGCTTTGCATCGAATGACTTGGACACTGTAATCAATCACTACCACAAGGACAATATCAGTATGCTTAGTGGTTCTTAGGATTATAAAGCTTGTACACAATTAAAAGCACGAATTCAAATAAAAATTAAGATGTGGTGTTGTATTTGGCGTGTATAAGCTCCATGTGGCCGCGTATATTTACTGATGTGGCCTTTGGCTTGCTCAGGGAGTCAATCATGCTGACGCGCTGATGACGATCGCATGACGAAAATGCAACCTGGATACGGAATGTCGAACAAACGCGTAACTCGGCTGAATTGAGGCCTCTCTTTGAATGACGGTCGCCCTGGGCCAAAGTTCATTGGCACCGTCTCTATTTCCATGCATCTGCGTGATCAAATCAACACCAATCCATGCGGAGTAATTATGTCAGTCAAACAATGCTGCGGATCAGCGTTATTTTAAAAGCTTAACAACCTAGTAGAAGTGTAAATGAAGCTCCCGTTGCATGATGTGTGCATGAAGGCACAAGTATTATTTCGTTTGCTTTCCCAGCTCATTGAATAGAGAATAATTAGACACACTTAGCTTATAAACACAAAGCGAAACGTGTCGAATGTGAGGACTTCCTGCCTTTGGTAGCTCCATATCACATAAACAGGGTTTTTGCTTATATTTTGTAATCCAAACGTACTTACGTCCTAAGATTATCTGTAGCGCACCTGTACGAGGATCACTTACGTAAACCAAGGTGCATCCGTCAGCCAAGAATTGGCCTGAGGCGGCATCTTTGCACAGATCAGAGGTTGATGCATTGTGTTGACTGCTGGCCCTATTGCTCGTCTACCAGCACAGGTCATGGGATTTGACGGTCGTTAGGTCAGTCAGTCATGCCCAACTTGCATGCACATAGTGCGGAAAGTGTTGACGGTCTTTGTGGATTAACATCCATTATCCATTAAAAATACAAAGAGGTCAAAGAGTTGTGAAAATGAAGGTCACTGTACCGATGGAGTACTTCACATCTGCGATTCACATTTACTCCATCTACACCCACAAGTAAAGGACGAACGGCAGTGATTGCTAAAAAATGGAAGTTTAGACGTATTTCTTTTCGCACACCTTCTATGCACGCAAAAAGGATTTCAACAGAGACATCACTTCATATTCACACGTTTGCACTTGCGATGCGCTCGAATCTACAGTAAGTGCATTTTAAACTACATTGTTTTCATTTCTTATTGTTACTTCTCTAACGCTTTGTCATCATCATTATGCACTAGTGCAAGCCCCTGTAGTAAGATAGAATCAGGTGTGTAACAGAGATACAAATGCAACCACTACCACCACTCCATTCGCTCCTCATCCTCCGTCTCAATTAGCGACAAACACTAGTCCGAAAAATGAGCGCTTTCATTAATGGAAGTAGAACTACCAGAACTCGTGTTGATGATGAGCACAATTAAACCTAGTCGCTTTTGTTCTGTTGCTCAAATGGAACCCACAGTAATGGAACTTCGCACGAATTCCTAACTACCACGTAATCCCTCCTCACAATGCCAGAGCAGGAGTCAGTACTAGACTTTCATTTATTTCTACCTCCTCGTCCAGTACCTAATTATTACTATGAGAGATGCACCAGTTTTAAAGTGAGAGGAGGACAGAGTGGTGCACCAGCATCGGTGACTTCACAATTACAACTCAGAATTCTTGCTTCATTCTTAACAACTACGACCTCAACAATGCAGACGTGACCAAGTCGGTACTTATCAAACCAACATCGCCATTTCAAATTAGTTTAGAAGACCACGCACACAAAAACGATGAATTGATAGCTGTCTGTCTGTAATATTGCACCGTGGTAGCACGCACTCTCGCAATATACTTTCGTGCACCGATTGCGGAGGCAATGCGGAGCTAAAAACCAAGGCATTCCTCATTAACTTCACTCTTATATGTTTGAACCTGTCCTATAGAATAAAAGAAAGGGCGTGGAACACTTAGCCTTCCTGTTCAGTTTTGTAAATACTCCAATCGCATCGGTCACTTTTCTGTCCACTTCTATCTCGAAGCAGTTAACGGCATTTACAAACTTGCACATTGCTACCACCCACTAGTAAGTGGAAGGCAAAGCACGCTACAGATAGCAGCAAACAATGCATGCTGGTGCCTTCCTCTAGATGCTGGTTGGCAGCTGCAGTGATACGCTTGTGCTTGTGAGGAACGTTGAATGTTTGAAAGGCTTCTGGTGAGTGGAGTTATGAAAATTAGCATGGCTGTTTGGAATGAGAAGTGAGAGATTGGTCGCGCGACGTATGAATTGGGAGATCAATTTATGGAACAGTTGACAGTTAAATAATTGGATTCCAGTGCGCTGTGCTTGGTAGTTTCATTAGCTGGGTCATGATTATAATTGACTGATGACTACACTGCATTAGTCGCGTTGATTTCGGAACGTAGCTGTTTGTGTGATAGTGATTGACTGCTGCAAATGGGGTCGATCGAGTTGTTGAGGTCATGCAAGCAAAAAAATGAGTAGTTCGTATTGTTGATGTTTGCCCTTCTCACCTATGTGGGGTGTATCAATTCGACGAAGGTAATGCCATTGGTAGGCTTGCCATCCTAATGAGGAGGGAGTAGCTTCAATAATGTGTAGAGAACGGGTTCCATAGGCTAAAATATGATATACGGGGACCCCCTAACCTAGGTCTTCTTATCTACTGTAGTTTTGACGGCGTTTTTCCCTCGAATGTCATCATTTCTTCCCACGATAGTGAGTTGCTAGACCGTTGAACAACTTAGATATGGGAAAAAGGTGGAGCAAAGCTCTGGTGTCTACCATTAACCGAGGCACCTCAGAGTGAAGCAGGAAGTTGTGCGGATGTGCTTCAAATTGTGCAAATGTGCCGACGTTACAAATTGGGACGAAGTCATTGACAGCTACAAGAGACTAGACAACTGCACCGGAGTCGACTGAGTTAGTGGTGCTTACACATACCCAGAACAAATCAACCCCTACCAATCTCAATCGAATTAACACCTCTACAATTCAACCACATGCTTCACCGATGGAGACGCTGTGCACGTAAGCGGGAATGTAAATTCTAAGGCAATTTCAAAACACGTGACTAATTCAAGAGTACGGTAAGAAAGCTCAAAACAAAATGCACCAAATGATTCGTTCAGAAGAAACGGTGCGATATCGAGCAGACAAAGCCAAATCGTTGAGTTGAGTACAAAAGTAAGAAGTGAACGAGGTAAAGAAAACAATGAAAAACGAATGATGGATGGCTATGTGAACACAGGATGCAAATTGATATGAAGTGGCTGAGTACTTTGCATCATGAATGGGCGAATAGGGAAGCGGTAAAAGCTTACAAAAGTAGGGAACATAGAGTGATAGTCATTGCTAGGAAATCAGGCACCCTTGCCTCCAGCCCCGTAGCGATGGCCTGATCTCGACTAAGGCTCCGTCTCCATTTCTGTTAGCTTCACTTCCTGTACCACCGGGGCAGCCCAAATGGAGGATTTTAGCACCTCTGACACCTAACCCTACGTAGCCTGCAGTGCTGCGTTCGACGACAAAGCCAGTTCGCTACATACCACAAACTCAACCACCACTGCTGCTCCGCCACCCTTCAGCGATGCATGTGTCTGCACTGGGCCTTGTTGCTATGATGTAAATGACACCTGTTTCAGTCGTACACATTATAAGCCCGGTATTCCTTAATCTTTCCACAATCTCGTGTATGCGCCTTCTCGTGGGCAGGCATTGCAGTAGTGAAAAATGGTCTCAAATCACCTTCTAGGCTTAGCACTTCCCTTTCGCCGATTGACTGATCTTACACTTATTAAGAAGTTTCCCTTAAACAGCTCCCAGTTGTATTGAAATCCCATCGAGTAGACAGATTGGAGGCACCACCAACGTTCGGTCTTTGTAAGCAAACGATTCGTTGTCAACAACTGTGTCTGCAGCCCATCACAAATAGAAACAAAGCATGGTCTTTTCGGCACAGAATGATGCGCACTCCAAACCCGTCGGAGGATCATTTGGGAGAAAATAATAATGCTATTTTTGGTCGCCCAGCAATCGTAGCAGCACACACCGTTCTCCGCAATAAGCTTTTCTCTCACTCAGTTCCACGGCCAGCAAACCACCCTACACGGACGTAAAGGAGAAACAGAAGCAACAAATACATAGCCTGTGGATCGTACCCTTTTAATGTGTAAATGGCGGTCGTGTGCTCAGCATCCACCACGACATCCTCGCTAGCTCATCCATGTCATCCTGCCGTTCTTTCGGAGTGCTCTCACCTTCCCATAGCAGTAAATATTAGCTCTCCTATCAAGCAAAACAGTAACTGCTAAGCAAAATTTGTAATTTTTAGTTTAATTTGAATTCGCATTGTTCAAAGATCTGGATGCAAACATTAAAGTTTGGGCAGCAGTTATACAGATCGTGGCATTGCCCCTCGATCCGAACTGCGCATTGTCCATGTCTTCACCAAAAGTTTAACTCAGAGCAGTTTAACCCAAAGCATGTTAGTAACGGAAGAGTGAAGATTGCCACATAAGCAATTTTGATGGCCTCGGACTCCGGGCATTGTTCACGTCAATGGTTGAATGCCACTCCCGCTACTCTCCTTTCTACTATCAAGCAAAATCGCTCCCTACGCAATCATGTTTCAGTTCATTGAGTCGTGCTGCTTCATAAAGTCGGTCTTGTGAGTGTGAATTATGGTCTGCTTGAATGATTTAGCTATGAGGTCACCTAAATCACATGGATTGGAAGAGGAAGGAGTGCATCAATTCTACCACCAAAGCTATTCGACAAGTACTGGAATAGAAGACTTCATTTTCGTAAGGGGGAAAGCAGGGAAATTAAAATAGATGATTAGTTAGAGATTTCTTAAGTCGCCAATGAAACGCAGCACGCGTAACCGTCAAGGGCAGTAAACGTCCTGTTTCCACCTCCCTCATGTCATGGAGGCAAAAGGAATAGCTTATCGTATCCTATCTCAGTATCAACACATGCCACAACCTGAACCACGTAAACGACATCCACCCCAACCATCACTAGTCCTTTTACATCGTAATGCCTACGCCTTCAATGCATTCACGCAACATTTCATCATCTTGTGCTGCAGTTTGGAGTCATGCGAGGCTTAGATTATCTTCATGTTGGTAAGGCAGTACAAAATCATACTTTTCCTCTGATGAAATTAAGGATGAAAATGCCGTATGTGCTGTAACCCTTTTTCCGCACTTTTTACGATTCTCATCAAAAATATCTCATTCCCATATGCCGCACACAGGGCCAAATCAAGCAAACTTCACTTTAGCTACCTGGTACCAACTATCACTTTGTTGCTTCAATTCTTATGTTTGTTGCTTTGGAAATGAAAGCTTCGTTGCAAGCATACTTTCGTAAAATTCCATGTACTCCTGCAAATAACACTTTCGGTTCGGACAATCACTTTGCTCGGCTCAATGCGACAAACGTTGAAATGCGTTCAAATGTTAAAAAACTGACGCGATTTCTTTGCGGGGAGACAACTCCTTGAATGAATGAGATAAGGGAATGATATTTAGCGGTTCCATGTAGTAACCCACCTGTCAAAAAATAACCCCAAAATGTTGTATCAAAGAATTTTTATGAGATAGAAGAGCAACCACTCTGATCAACAGCCCAAATAAACTAGAGAAGGCAGGCTTAAACAGAACTGCCTTCATCACCTCTGTGTCTATAAGCAGATGCGTCCGTTCAAAGCCACATCTGCTATTGGCAACGAAGACGGCTTTGGGCTTAAACAAAAGAAGGAGGACTGCTGTTTAAGACAACACCAGAAACGGTACGCCAGAAGTTGAGGGACCACTTGATTACTGTTTTTGGATGTGTGAGATGCGTTCGGTGAACATGAATCCCGTGATGGGTCGTCAGAACCGTATGAGGCGCAAGAGTGTTCTAGGCACGCATAACTCCAGATTCTGTTCCCCGCCCCAAGTGCTGCCAATGTAGGTGCCCCTTCACAGTCAGTCTGCTCGTCTAGAGCGTTTGAAGACCGAGAAAAAGTAAATACATAGAACTCTTAGTATGATTCGTAAAAGCGCATTTGTGATACCAAAGCGGAATAATTTAACTGCCACAATTAATGAAGGCGTTAAGTACACGCTCACCTAATACAAGCTCCTAAGGCACAAATCCTTCATTCAACTTCAATGCATCGAATTGTTTTAATGCTCCAACAACCAGTGGGCTTGGAGGTCCACACATTTCAAAAAAGGTCCAGTTATTTCTTGCAGCAGGTTTCACCTTTCGAAGACCCGTCCTGTGAGCAGCTCTTGCAAAAGATGTTGATGTTGTCCTAGGTCTGCCTTCGAGCGTCGAGCTGTCCCGTGTCGATGAGCCGGATAATAAGGCGACCTTTGACATCAGCAGACTAAGGAAAACATCTGCGCCTTTTACAAGACCTGCTGATGGGACGGGTTTTTAACAAGTGCACACCGATTGACTCACTGTCTTGATGGGACGCAGACAATATTTCAAGCCCTTTTGAATTAAAAATTATCAACCCGGTTGGTTTGGCCACCTACAACAGTACGGTCCTTTGAATAAGTGCAGGCTGCGATGATTGCCGATAAGACGAGACTGTGCCTGGATTTTGTGCGCTAAAATGGAAGTCCGACAAAAATGAAGCAGAAGCCACTGTAAGAAAACGTTCGACGGACGGAGGAGAGCTACCTGCAGCCCCACGTAAACACGTCCAGTGAACGTGAGACTTGCGAAATTAGGAGCAAGGTCAAGCGGGCACGATTGTTGGCGGCAGGCGTTCATGCTTTGCACGAACATCCGCCATTTTATATGTAGTGATTAACGATGCTCAAAGAAATAACTGGACTCATTTTCGAAAGCACGGACCATCAAGCCCACTAATTGTTGGAGCATTAAAACAATTTAATGCACCAAAGTTTAAGGAAGGATTTGCATTAGGCAAGCGCTTGAATAATACCTTCATTAATTATGGTAATTAAAAGAGTTTGCTTTGGTATCACAACTATGCCATTACAAATCATACTCCAATGTTTGCAAGGCCGAGTCTGTGCATTAATAATTTGCATTCCCTTTCCTAAATAAAACTGCAATATTGTGTTGCTTCTGGTCATCATTCCGAGGTACAATCGGCTAGTCTACCTCCGACATTGTAGTCGCCATTTAGCCAACGCCTAATAGCTCATCCTCACTGCAGACATTCTCGTTATCGGGCAGCTTGTTACGTTTTCGAATCGTTGTTAAGGTTGCAAAGAGATCATGCTGTGTTAAGCTATCCGCCAGCATGTTGTTGACTGTGACTGTTGCTCAAGCAATGGCGTGTTTCCCAAGGCTGATTCACTAACGTCAGTAACTAACATAAACCATGGAGTGCTCGATTTGAAGTTGATTAATGCCTACATCGTGCGGGACGGACCATTCGCTTTAGTTCTTTGGACGTCTTAACACGCTTTCTCTCTTACTTAGGAGCCTATTCTGCCAGCTTTTCTTTTAAGTTACGCAGAGAGCTTTTAGTGTCAGTGAAATTCCTGGTAAAAATACCTCATGAATGTGTCTCGGTAGAGAAAGAGCTGCATCATTTGCACTGTCGTCACTGGTAGCTACAGACAGCTTTTGCGTTGCGCATGAACCAGTGCTGCAGACGGCCTTTGAGCCAGTTTTGGACAGTTACTCGATTCCACTCTGCAGATATCGGCGCCAATGCTGACGCTTCTGCTGCCATCCTCTCCTCCTCTACTGTAGGCAATCTTAGAAACGCTGAAGCAATCTCAATCGTGTGATCAAGTGTGGAAATGCATTTATGTTTACGATTAATTCAGCTACACGGAAGTCAAAAGGAGTCTGCATGGAACTCCTTCTAGCTTGTTGTATGCTTATAAGAATGAGTGGGAGTTGTTTGAGAGCAAGCGGGATCGAAAATGAAAGGCTGACACGATGTTAGAGCATAATGCAGTGAACCACAATATGAGCATAGCGTGTGGTTGATGCAAAGCTTTTGGACGGGTGGTTATCCCACAGCATGGCGCCTTTGGAGGGGTGACTGTTTTAATTAATCCATTTCACTGAACTAACTACCGATCACTTCTGATTTTAACGGAATTTTGGTGTTTTATGTTTCACTAAACGCTGTTAAGTCCCACAAAGTCAAATTCATTTTGAAGGATTTTTTTCCTCTTTATTTGGCTTCTGTACTTGTGAATTACTTTATCACAATGCTTAAGCCAAAGTTGCATGTTAAACCACTAAACTTGAAAAACACTCAACCGCCAAGGAAAAGCAAACGTGTTGTCAATTCTTTTGAGCAAATTCGTGGTCTTCCGACCGGCCGACAACCGCTTATTTCCAAACCAAGAGTTGAGAGTCAATGCCACATACGTAGTAACAACAGTAACATTAACATTGTTTGTCATTTCCAAAGCATGACTGTAGTATCTATGCCCATTGGTTTTATTTTTTTTCAATTTTGTCCACCACAAGAGTCCACTTTGCGTTGAATGCGACCGGATTCGTTAATAGCATCTGTCCATGATTCCGAGATGTAAATGAGAAAAATTACCGTTAATCTCCCGTAGAACTTCAACCATCCCTAGTAGTAGCTATTCGTTAGTGCAATTCGTAGTACACCTTAAGCAGTATCCACTCTACTACATTTAGCAGCCTAGCACCGAAGGCAGAGGTGGACAGTAATGCGCTATCTTTGCGATGTTCAACAATTGATCATTAGTCAAGCAGAAGGGATTATGCACTGCCTAAGAGTCTCCTCGTAGTTCATTCGTGCACTTGAAGTAATATCCACTCCTACTCAGCCTTGGCGCGTGTCTAGCACCTCATAGCTGTAAAGCATTACAGCACTAGCTTCATCGAACCACTGGTGCTCCACGCCATGAAAACCATCTCAGGCTGACAAATGAGAGCTTAGAGCCTAAGTCAACTATTCTGCACACAAGCATTAGTGAAGTGGATCTGCGTTTACCAATGGCCTGCGTAATCACATCGTAAGGTCGTGATGGTGTCAATTAATGCAAGCCACTTTCCATAACAAAAATGTGAACATCAAAACATGTGTAGATATAGTAAAGCAGAACTATTTATGAATGAACATTTAAGGTTTCGTGAGCAACTGCTTGGCACCCTCTATCATTATACAGCTCGATGCTGACATATTTGAGGTATGCTTCAGAGATACCAAGTGTTTAGTCCATTTAGCACTGACATTATTTATTCCCTGACTTAGCGTTCCCACACGAACTGCATTATCGCACCGACACCGCATAATTTGGAATTGATTATTTCACCAGAACATGCGCATTATGTGCTTCTCTCATCATAATTATGCAATTGTAAGCACATTCACTGTTTCCTCACTGTTGCACAAGTGTCAATCTGAAAAGCTCGCAAAAATTCCATTCATTGCCGGTCGCAAAGCTTTTGCTACATTCTCGTGTATAGCACGCCAACAAATTATGTAACCTTGGTGGGCATCACTCCAGAACCATTGATTCTTTGTTACAAACCTCACAAAATAAGAAAAAAAATGCCTTTCCATCCAAAATCACTCGCATCGAGAAAGTGGTTCTTGGAAGCCGCCCTGTAAAATGTCATTTGGAACAAAGCGAAAAAAAAGGATATACGTTTATAATCGCTGGAGAAAGGCCTCACAGCTCTAAACTGTGTCTCTTGCCAATCGATAATTCATACTTGATGTTGTGCTTCATGCCGAGTGCCATGATGCCTTTGATGAGCACTTGATTTGACCTGCAAACAAATGGTGCGCTCCATGCGCATCATGTGTTGGCAAGCGTGGGTGACTGAGAGAAGACTCCTCAGTAACACCAATGGGAGAGGTGCAAGCTCTTTTGAGTACCTCCGTCGATTGTAGGTGAATAAACGATGCAACTGACTCAAGTGTAACTAACTCCTTTTTCCATTTCACCAAAAGCTATGTCAAAACCGAAGAGGCTGTTAGTCATTAATAGGCATACGGCGCTAGACTTGGCTTTCAAACGACACTGTTAAATACCATCGTGCCACATTAACTATTCCAATCGAGAAAAGTCCATTTTCTTGGCTATCATTGACAATTTACCCACTTTGACTAAATGCGCATCTTGAAGTGCTGCGTGAAACATGACTGCTGTTGCAAAGTCGTCGCAGTCGATTCTCCTTGCCAGGCTGAGGTCATCGCTGCAAAACAATGGCTCCACTGCTTCCTGTTGGTCTTGTGGACTCCCTATACTCCTCTCACTTTCAATCAGCAAGTCATTGATAACTTAAAAGTCCTAGAAACCACAAACTTAATGAGTTTTAGCCGCTGATAGTAACACTATTGTTTTTCAATGATGACGTCCACCGAAGAACGTGATTTCTCATAAAAAACCTTACCATTAATTTTACAATTCTATGCAACATCAAAATTCATACGCTTGGAGGATTCGCAAACTCATGACTGCAATTTTTGTCAAAATAATTTGCATACAAGTCATTTGGAATCATCGACATCATTTGTTTGAAGACAAATGATGATTAACAGTTTATCAAAATTATACGCTCCCTTTCGTATTGTATCGTGCAACTTCGCCTTGATTATTGAAGTTATCTGCTCAACGGCCCCTTCTACCCCATAGTCTATGTTCATATGCTCAAAGCTGAAGCCATCATTTCACGATAGCTATCATATGACTTGTCAATGCTGTGCTAAACCCGTTCTGAATCACCAATCACCAGCGACTCCAGTTCATGCCACAAGATTGGCATTATACAAGTGAGTGAAGGCGCGACCTCATTGTGTAAATCCAAATCTCATTGAGCGATCTTAAGAGTAGACAATAAAAGATGCTTTGTGTACAACATCCCTACACCGATGAAGTCTCAACTTGCATGTCCCCTCATCTCCATAACACAATTGATTCTCGCATCACAGTGACACATTTATACCATATTTTTATTTTAGCAATCAAAAGCTCAGGAAGATATCAGGAAAATGACGATGAAACCTTGAATTCTACGGTGATAACTACTGTTCACCGCATTCGGAGTTGAATCAGTTTAGTGTATTCTGCTCACTGCCCTCACAGCCCTTCTTCTGTCAAAGACATAAAAATGAAAGAAGTGATTTGGTGGTTATCTTGCCTGTTAGTTGACTTCGCAAAGGGGATAAGGGCATCCAATTTATTAGTGGGAACTGAAGAAATAGCTCTCTGCAGTGGCCTCGAATGCACCAGCGTAAATAATAGCGTTGGATAACCTATAAGGGGCAAGTTGAATAAGAAACTGAAAGACTAGAAGGAAAGGCCGTCAAACCTTTCATCTAGCGGACCCTTAACTGCATTGTCAGTAGAAATTAACAAAGTGAGAATAGCATAAATGGCTGATACTCGAGCATTCATAACTTCTTCTGTTCAGAATATGGCAGATCTACATGACAAGACATGGTAAGACAAGCTCAAATCGGGCAAAAGCGTGGGAGGAATGCGCATGCGTGGTTAATGCGTCCACTCCGCATTGACACATTAAGTATTGGTGTTACATGTGTGTGACGCCCAATCCTTTATCCTATGTGCGATCGGTACCAGATAACGGAAGCTTATTCCATTAATTCATCGTTCAGCACTGGAGTGAAAGATTTGGGCCGTACCTGACATGGGGTTAAACTCGTATAGAAGTGTAGGAATTCTCGTCAGAAGCCTGATTGTAGAGATGTCAGCATAACTCAGAATTGCTAAGGCATAATTTTACACGGCAATGATGGTATTAGATATCACGTAGGAGAAAGGGCGTTAAACCTGAGTTTTATGCAGATCTTAGGCTTGGCATGGGAGAAAACAACACTCGTCTGCTAGGGAGAACTCGAGCAGAGATGTAGGCTCTAGAGCCATTGTGCAAAAGAAGGCAAGGGCTAAAAGGGCAGAAAGCTCCGGTGAGGTGGATTTGAACCATCGACCCATGGATTGCTGCTGACATCTACAGCCCACTGCTCCACCAACACCTATCATCGGGCGCATCTGGCGCTTTTTTGTTAATAATGACAAATACAATAATCGTAGTTTGTTAACGTATACTTGCTCTCCTTGACTTCTTAACTTCCTTACTTCGCACTGCTGGTTGCGGCGAATTGTATCTTAAGCGAAGTCATTAATTTACGCATGCGAAAAGTCTG